>ULGW01000002.1:3416347-3569451 GCA_900518995.1 Yarrowia yakushimensis
CAAAGACTCTCTTCTCTTCTGAAACGTCGAGATCCTTCAGGAGCTTCTCAACACCTCTTCCAGTGACATACAAACTGGTAAGAGTCATATCGGCAGTATCAGGGTTAGTCTTGAGACCGAGAAGAGTCACCAGGTGTCTCAGGAAAGCCACCCGCTCCTTCTCGAAGTTCTCCAGCTCTTCAATGACAGCGTCAATATGCTGGTCACCCTTCTTCATCATGTTAGGGTTGAACTCAGGGTGGATTCCACTGAGCACCGCCTTTCCCTCACCGACGTTCATCTTGACCACGGCGTTACGTCCGGAGTTTGGCACCTCGGTATCCTGTGCGTACTCGGCCACGACTTCGGTGTTTTCAGTGTCCATGTCCTTGCCAGGAATGAACACTCCTCCCCCATTGAAGTAGCACTTGAAAGGACTACCCTCCCAGTTCACTCCCACAGCTCGAGCACCAGCATGGGAATCGTAGACAAAGCCCTTGTATGCTGATCCAACACACTTTCCTCCGTAGAATGCCAGCTCTCGGTCTCCCATGACCTCCAGATCAGTTCCTTCTTCAAACTCGACCCTCTGGGCTGCATAGTAGCCTCCAGCACAGAATCCAAGGTACTTGCCTCCCGCTCGAACCCAGTTTCGAATCAATTTGTTGCCAGGCCCATTGAGCTCGGAGCAGTAGGGCAGGTCGGCTCCTCCGGGGAAAACCAGCAGAGCAGTGCTTTCGGTCCAAGGCTCGTTCTTGATCACATCGGCGTCAACATTGTGAACAGAGTAGTAGGGAGACAGCAGCCTTCTCAGAGACTCGGTGGCATGCTTGACTGACTCGGGAGTGGATCCTGGACCGTTGTATACCAGCACGTTCATTGCTCTTTGCTTGAATCGACTGAGTGTTCGGAGAATTTTCGGTTGATGTATCCGGTTATGAGCGGTACTCTGTGGGGAAACTACGAGCTGCATGGCCGTGCATCCTCTCAAGATACAGACTTCTCATCAACCAGGAAGTCGTGTAACTCTACTTAGAGATACATAGATCAGAGTGAGTGATAGAGGGGTTCGAGTGGTCGAAAGAACATCTGCAGTATCATTAGTGAGCACTATTGTTTTTGGTACAGTGGCAGCATTTGTAATAAAAATTGCAAGTGCTGGTTTTTGCTCGTGCCGTGGGGGTCCACTGGACGACATCACCTGCCCGAAACTCCTGTAACCCACCAAAAAGACCCCCGCTTGATGTCTCAACTAACGCTGGCTCGAAAAAGTTTTACACATGACGAACAATAGAAAATTGTATGAGAAAAAAATGGTGATTCAACATCACGTATTGTATCCTCCTATCAGTTCCCAAACTAATATCTCTCTACGAGTCCACAAAGAATATCAAACATTTTTGGGTGTATTTCCATACTTTTAATACATATGCTAGCTAATTTAGGCGTGTCGAGAAGCGGCGATGACGTTGCTCATGTCCTCAACCTTAGCCTTAGCACGGCCGAAAGTACCGAGCTTCTTCTTGGCGAGCTTTCGAGCTCGCTTATCTCTGGAGTTTCGCAGCAACTCGATGATTCGTCGCTCGTAAGGAGCCTGGCCGGTAACCTCCTTGACGAGGTCTCGGACGAAAGCGGATCGCTTAGAGAGGGCACCCTTTCGTCGAGAAACTCGAGCGGCGGGGGTTCGGGCAGTGACCTTGTGGCCCTTGTTGGGTCCAATAGCGATTCCTGATGTTAGTTTTTGTTCAAATCGGTTGTCTTAGACGAGTCATCGTTCACTGAGGATGGAGAACATGGGTAGCGAACCTGGACGAACGGAGTTTGGTAATATGCCAACCACGAATACCAAACCCCCATTCACAAAGCCCGCGACATATCAATATCTTCCTTCAAACATTTTGGTGATGTTGACAGCCAACTATCGCCACTCTGACTGAGTGGTCCTCGAATGACCCATGCTACCACCAAATATATTCTCTCGTCGACACCAAATATCCTGCTCGCAAATCCACGTTCTCATCCATCCTCCAGTGCTGCTCCTTTCGTCTCCTATCGTCGTCTGTCATAACTTACCGGACTTGGTAGCCATTTTTGTATGTGTCGTGAAGTTGTACAAGAAAAGAAGACGAGAATATCAGGTTGAGAAGTTTGCATGGTCCCAATCGGGCTGCGTGTACAATTCAGCACGGAAGAGCTTATTTTATGGTCTGAGTCGGTATCCAAAAAGGAAGGCCGGGTAAAACTTTAATGTCACGTGCCGATAATGGTTGATTTTGAGTCTGAAAAATGTGTCAAAACAATCGATAATTGCAATGGTGACATATCTGGTTTTTTTCTGTGTTGTAATTTCCATTTTAATCGTGTCATATTTTTCACTCTTACATATTGTCATGTGCGTTCGTAATACTTGAAGCTTTGGACATGCATAATCAGACACCGAATCGACTTAGGTTCAGTATATGGCTCGATAACTGCTCGATCCTTGAGATTTATACCATTCCACATACACACAAAATGCAGCCTGCCACTAAGAAGGAAGAGATTGAGGACGATGATGAGCCAGATGCTTGGTGAGTATCGCATTGGTTGGATGAATTGCATTGTTTGCTCTACCTTACAACATGTCGGTTCGAGATCCAGTCATCCAGTAGATCAATGGGACAGCCGGTACAACTGTAACTAACACAGGGATGTTCGAATCAACAAGACTGGATGTGCTGATGAGAATATGGCTCTCACCGATTGCTACCAGGACACCAAGGACTGGCGAAAGTGCACTGACGAGATGAAGGCTTTCAAGGACTGCTGGGCCGCTCACAAGCAAGATGAACGGACCAAGACCAAGCAGATTTAGCGTTTGAAAACACTCATCTCATTCTAACAATTGTACATAGTTAACAACCATTCTCCCGTATGAATCATTGAATGTGGGTTCTATTATAAATTAGTCAATCTACTGTACATAACTCATGAGTACACGAGTATTCTTAGAAAGCAGCATCGGCGTCGATGATCTTTCTCTCAGGTTCAGGCTCGGGCTGTGCCTTGGACTCAACTTCAGCTGGCTTGACCTTGAGCTCAACCTTGAGCTCAGCCTTCGCCACTTCAGCATCTGCCACCTTCACTTCAGGCTCTAGGACAGGTGTCGAGTCCTCAGAGTCCTTCACTGTATCGGTATTTGTCTCACCTGTGGCCTCCACAGGCTTCTTGGCGTTTGCTTGCTTTCGCTTTTGTCTCCTAGCTCTGTTTTTGTTGGTCTTCTCCGCATCCTTCTGCTGCTGTTCGTCTCTTCGCTTGAGAAACTCGTCACGTTCAGTGTCCTTCTGGGCAGCTTCGTTGATGTACTTCAGTCGCTCTGCCTCCTTGTGTCTAGCATGCTTATACACATGGAACTCTCCGGATCCTGCTCCTGCCGTGGATCCAGTAAAGGTGTAGATGACATCTGGAGGAGGAGCCACTGATGGTTGGGGTGGTTTTGCTGTGGAGATTTCCTGTGTGGGGTTGGCGAGCAGCTTCTTGAGCTCCGACGCGTTGGCGTTGCTCTGTTCAGGTTTAGTGACCCTAGACATGTAGTTGTGGTGGTGTATAATAAATGTTGAGATATCAAAATATTTTGGAAGGTTGGTTATCCTGCGTCTTTAGCGTTCAGGGATCTTAGTCTGTGTGGCACCATGATCGTCCTCAGATGGGCTTCTACAGAAGTACGCGTACTGTACTAGTAGCAAGAATGAAAAATCGTAGCCACTGTTGACAATTCACGAGTTTATGGTGTCCATATCCATGAGATCGCCGTCTACTGTTTACTGGGCATCTCTACTGTACACTTATACAACCACATTCTCAGGCACACCCAATGCCCATCCCTGCCTGGGCAAGCAAAATCACTGCAGCACCACCTCACAACAGGCCCAAAGTCAAAAAAGCACGTCCAAAGCTGCAACTACAAGTGGGTATCAGCCACAGTAGGGCCACTTGCTTAAAGTACGAATATAAACCAATTGAGATGAGAAATTCAAACGCATTTATAATAAATCGATTGCCACTGCATCCATCTGCCCAGATGTTTCCCTTACTCACTCTAAGCTCGCCACCTCTCGTTGTTGCTAACCTTCGAAAGCTCACAGAGTACCCTAACCCTGGGCCACGTCACCTCACCTCCCATCTCGCGGCTTGATCCACGTTACACCACCACCAACAATGAAGCTCAAGGAAATTGACAGAACGGCCACGTTTGCGTGGTCGCCCAAAAACTTGCGCATTGCTACCGGAACCGTGGCTGGTACTGTGGATGCCGACTTTTCGTCTTCATCTCAGCTGGAAATCTGGGACGTGGATCTCCTGGACCGATCCTCCGAGGGATTCCGTCTCACCAAGCCCGCCGTGTCTATCTCTGTTGACACGCGTTTCCACGATCTCGTCTGGCACAACACCGGCAAGCACAGTCTGATTGTCGGAGCCACCGAGAGCGGCTCTCTGGAGGTGTGGGAGGCTGACAACATCAAGGACTCCTCCACATCTGTGTCTGTCAAGGAGCACACTGGACCCATCAAGACCCTTCAATTCGACCCCCACAACCCCACCCGACTGGTTTCCGGAGGCACCAAGGGCGAGATCTTTGTGTGGGATCTGTCGGACCCCAAAAAGCCCTCTGCCAAGAAGCTCGGCACCGACAACAAGGCTGGCGACGTTGAGTCTCTGGCCTTCAACAACATCACCAGAAACATTCTCGCCACTTCATCGTCCAATGGCATCACCACCATCTGGAACGTTGACCAGAACAAGGAACTTACACGTGTCAAGCACGACAAGCCTGTCTCCCACGTTGCCTGGCACCCTTCCCAGCCCACCAAGCTGATCACCGCTGTGGCCGACGACTCCGAGCCCGTCATTCTCATCTGGGACCTAAAGAACGCCAATGCCCCTGAGGCTGTCCTTCAAGGCCATTCCAAGGGTATCTTGTCCGTCGACTGGTGCCAGCTGGATCCTCGATTCCTGCTGTCGTGTGGTAAGGACAACCGAACCCTGCTGTGGAACCCCGACACCCATGAGTGTCTCGGCGAGTACGGTGCTGCTCAGAATTGGACCTTCAAGACCAAGCTCAACGAGCGAACCCCCGATCTGTTTGCTACCGCGTCTTTCGAGGGCAAGATTGTCATTCAGACTCTGCAGGACGTGAACGGAGGAGACGCTCCTGCCCAGGAGGGTGACTTTTTCCAGAACCTCGGCACCCAGTCGCAGGCAAAGATCTCGCTCAAGCAGGCCCCCTCATGGCTGCAGCGACCCGTGTCCAACTCGTTTGGATTCGGTGGAAAGATCGTCACCGTCACTACCACCGACGGCAAGAGCACTGTGAAGGTTGGAAAGTTTGTGGGTGATAAGGTCGACACTGAAAGCATTGAGGTTGTTCTGAAGGGAGACCTGACCTCGGCATTTGACAAGGTCAAGGGCGCCGAGTGGAAGGTTCTGGAGGCTCTCAGCAAGGGAAATGACGAGGTTCGATCCTTCCTGGACATCCCCGTCAAGAAGGAGGAACCCTCCGTGGAGGATGACTCTGATGATGTTTTCAGCAAGATGTCTTCTTCCGGTTCCTTCTCGCTGGAGTCTTCCGACCCTATCAACCATGCTATCATCAACGGTAACCTGTCTACTGCGGTTGATTTGTGTCTTAAGGAGGGCCGACTTCTGGATGCCTTTGCTCTGGCTGAGAAGGCATCTGATGCTGTCAAGGCTAAGGTTCAGAGCGCATACTTCGCCAAGCAGACCTCCAGCACTGCTCGACTTCTCAATGCCGTCAACACTAACAAGCTCGACGATGTTGTTGAGAACGCCGGCCTCAAGGACTGGAAGGAGATTCTGGCTCTTCTGTACACTTACGGTGGAGCTCAGTTTGGCGATCTGGCTGCTGCTCTTGGTGACCGACTCCGAGAGTCTGACAGAGACAATGCCGTCACCTGCTACCTTGTGTCTGGCAAGCTCGATAAGGTCTCTTCTCTGTGGGAATCCGAGATCACGGCTCGAGAGAAGGAGCTCACCAAGGACAATGTGACTCCTTACACTGCCCACTTCTCCGCCCTCAAGGAGTTTATTGAGAAGATTACCGTCTTCCGAAAGGCCACCAACGCTGTGGACTCTGGACTGGTGGATGGCCTCTACAACAAGTACCGGGAGTTTGCCAACATCGTGGCTTCTCAGGGAAACCTGGAGCTAGCACAGCAGTTCCTTGCTCTGCTGCCTGCTTCTTTCGAGGGTGTTGGCCTTGAGCGAGAGCGACTCAACAAGGCTGCCAAGCCCTCTGTCGCTGCTACCACCACCAAGAGCTCTGCCTACGGCAAGCCTGCTTATGGCGCTGCTGCTCCCCAGGCTTCTGCATACACACCTGCCGCTTCGACCTACGGTTCCATGTACGCTCCAGCCGCCCCCGCTGCTGCTGCTCCTGCTGCTGCTGCTCCCCCCACTGCTGCCGCTGTGCCTCCTTCCCCTGCCAAGAACCTGTACGCTCCCCAGCCTCCTGCTCCTGTCACTGGTTCTGCTCCCGGTATTCAGTCCCCCGGAGCACCCAAGCAAAACGCATACAACATCTACAACCCCACCCCTCAGGCCAATGCTTACGCTCCTCAGACTAATGCTTACGCTCCTCAGGGTGGTGCCTACGGAGCTGCTCCCCAGCAGAACGCTTACGGACGATCTACTCCTGGAGGCGGCCCTATTCGAACCACGGCTCCTCGACACGACACTGTTGGTTACAACGATCTGCCTGCAGGTTCGGTCCCTCCTCCCAAGAAGACGGCTCCTAGTCCAAGCCCCATCCAGTCTGCCTACGCTCCTCCCGTCCCCGCTGCCCCCTCGGCTCCCCCTGTTGGTGGTCCCCGACCTCCCTCTGTGAATCGAGTCACTTCTCCTGGTGTGCCTAGCGGAGGTGTGAACGCCTATGGCTTCCCCATTGGAGGTTCTCCTTCTCCTTACGGAGCCCAGGCTGCTTACGGTGCTCGACCTCCCGTGCCTGCCGTGTCGTCTCCCCCTCCTCCCAACCCCTACGCTCCCTCGCACTCGCCTGCTCAGAACAATGTCCAGCCTGCCGCTAACCCCTATGCTCCTGTTCCCGGAGCTGTGGTTTCTCCTCCTCCCGTGCACGCTGGTATTGTTCCTCCTCCTGCTCAGCGATCTGCTCCCAGCAACCCCTATGCCCCTGCTCCTGGTGCTTCTGCTCCTACTGCTAGCAACCCTTACGCTCCCCCTGCTGGTGGCTTCATTGGAGCACCCGCTCCTCCTCACGTTGGTGGAGGATACACTGCTCCCCCTCCTGCTCAGGTTGCTCCTCCTCCTGCCGGTCCTCCTCGAAACAATGTGGCTCCTCCTCCTGGAGGCCCCGCTCGAACTCCCGTCACTGCCTCGCCTGCTCCCCCACCAGCAGCTGCCAAGCACCCCGCAGGAGACCGAACACACATTCCCGCCAACTCGCGGCCCATCTTCGATACTCTGTCCTCACAGTGGGCTGGTCTCAAGCCTCATATTCCCGAGCAGTACTCGAAGCATGTGCGGGATGCTGAGAAGCGACTCAACATTCTGTACGACCATCTCAACAACGATGACGCAAAGCCCGAGATGGTTGATGATCTGCTGAAGCTGTCCGACGCCATTGCCCAGCGGGATTTCGCTACCGCCCAGGCCCTGCAGCTTCACATTGCTACCGCTCGACCCGACGAGTGTGGCAAGTGGATGGTTGGTCTCAAGCGATTTGTGGAGATGGCTGCTGCAGTCAAGACTTGGTAGGAGGATATATGATAGTTAATGAATGTAGAATTAGAATACTTGTAGGTGTGCATGAGCAGCCATGGCCTCCAAGTTGCAAGCAAAGGCTGATGAGCGCAATAGATATACAACTCCTGAGTCGAACTGTGTCTAGTTTATTGAACTGGTCACAGTTCCAGGGTACTTGTAATATATAATGTCATCTCGGTATTATAAAATATATAAAAAATCTATGGTTAAAGAGTAAAATGCATGAAGCTTGCAACGATAATCAAACAGAATGCCATGAGCATCTTGACTACAAGCATATCAGTCTGAGGAGCAGCGCTCTTGGCCTTACCCTGACAGCCGTTGCACTGGAACTGATCCATGGGCACATAAGGCTGGGGAGAGTAGATTCCAAACTGGTATTGGTTGAAGGATGCCAAGTAACCAGCACTGGCAACAGCATTCATGTCTTGATCAGCATCGTAGATATAGAGCTGGTAGTTGGAGTTGATGAGAGGGGTGTCATCTGTGTTGTTGTCCGAGTACTGGCTGGTGTCCCACACCACAGATGTCTGTGTTGCACTCTGGTTAGAGGCAATAGTGTAGTAGTATCTGTTCTGAGAACAGTATGCTTCAATGTTGATTGCCGATGGAGTCACTGACAGAGAGGTGTAGTTCCACACAAAGGTTGCCTGGTCACCGAGCTTAATGTAAGTGGAGGTGGTGGCCTCGGGGGTGAGCAGATCTACACCACCAGCAGGGAGTCGGGGGTCGATGGAGGTGGAGAACTTGGAAGTGGTGGAGGATTTCTCTTCCGACTTTCCGCTAGATGTATTGTCATTGTTTCCCGACTTGGTGGTTGTTTTACCGTTGTTGTCTCCAGACTTGCTGTCCTTATTGTCGCCAGACTGGGTATCCTTGTTAGAACTGGACTTGTTGTCGTTGTTACTCGATTTGTTACCCGAGCTGTTTGTAGACTGGGAGTTGTCAGCGCTCTTGGTCGACGACTTTTCATCCTTTTGTGTAGCTGTGGTACTCTGCTGTTGAGTCTTGGAGGCTTGTGTTTGTGATGATTTCTGCCCGGTGGTTGCTGCGGATTTGTCATTGTTGTTATTGTTGTCGTTATTGTTATTGTTGTTGTTATTGTTGTCACCGTCTGCTGCCAGTGCTGCGGCAGCTACCAGCGCCAAAACATATACCGAAAACTTCATACTGTCAAGTTGGTGTGTGAAGTGTCGAGCTGGTGATAATATTGATGGGACCAAATATAAGTTGGGATATAAATAGAAATCGTTTTGGGTAATGGAAATACACTGGAAGCTAATATCCCCAGAAGCTAAATGACTAGCACCCAAACCTCATAAAAGTGGAAACCTCGGTTTAAGAGGGGATCCATGTACCTAATTGGGCCAAGCTGGTTAGAAGCTCAATGATTAAAAATTCACTCGAGGTTTTAGTTGGCAGCAGACGCCCCGTTTACCTTCCATCGTGTTTGAGACGTGCATCAAGGTGCACAGTACGACGTACTCCTGTTCCCCTGCGCTGGGAGCTTACAGTTTCTCACGATTACAGTGCAGGCAAGCCTCATAATAGATCTTCATGTCATAAGGAAATACCGTAGCTACCTCATCAAAAAAGTACCGCACTCGTACTTGTAGACACGGCTATAGAGCTTTGAATCTTGCTCACAATTCCACTTCTGACTACGTTCACAAAATAGCAATATTAATAACCCATATGAACCTCTTTTCTTGTACCCAAATATAAATAGCGTGTTGTTGGAATTTAGCACGAACATGATCAGACGACCTCCAGTTGTCCAAATCTCTTTGCAAGCATGACATAAACAACCTTGAGCGCCTCCTTGATCAACGCACGACAAACAACGAGAGGGGCCGAAAAAGTGCCCCTCGTAATGGCAAGTGCAATGCCTAACACAGAAACAGACTTGGGCGGCGGCGAAGAAGGGCTAGGTTGCAGCACCTTGACTTGAGCCTTGGAAATAATGTCGCCCCCGGCCTTTTCTGCGTCGTTAACAGAATCAAATTCGTAAAGTGTAGGAGAAGCTGAAGCGGTGCCTGGACGGGACAGTTTGGACGATTTGTGCGATCCACTGGACCCGTTCTCTAAATGTGAATCTTTCTCTCGAAATTCACGGGAGGTGCGTCGCTGTAGCTCCCTACGCTTCAACTCCTTTGCTGAGCCGGAAGACGACTCTCTCGCTAGAGTGTCACTCCGGTGTGTGGGATCTCGGATATCACGTCGTCGCTCTTTGAGATCCCTGAGGAGGTTGGACTTGTCATCCACACGCCTGCCCTCGGCTCGCTCGTCGATTTTAGGCAGCTTTCCTGCCCGGTCCTTCTCCTTCTGCTGCTCCCGTTCTCTTTCACGTTCACGTTCACGGTCACGTTCTCGCTGTTTTACTTTGGACAGCTGAACAGCGACATGGTTGATGGCGCTCCAGATCTCGTTGATCTCACGTTCCCACACAGCGTCGTTGTTGGTGATCTTGGTGTCCAGGTCTCCAATTCGACCAGTCAGCTTGGCGTACTCGCGGTTCTCGTCAGAGTCGGACCAGCCACTAGAAGAAGACGTGGTATCTCGTTTGCTGGGATCAAACTTGTTGAGCCGCATGAAGCCACGACCCAGAGACACGGTCAGATACAGCAAGATGTTGAAATTAGAGACAAGCTTGGTGCCTGCCGACAGGTTCTGTCGTGCATAGTGGATTGTGCACGCTCCGATAACCTGGGCACCTAGATAGGTGGCTGCAGCAAAATGGCGTGTTGCCACAGATTGGGGCTTGCTTTGAGACGGAGGCCGTGTTGTGATGTTTTCAGGATTACTTGTAGCAGATGTTGTAGCGGGTAGCCCAGTGGGAGGAGCTCCTGGCACTTGTGTTGTAGCGGGTTGAGCGTTGGCCCCACCTGTTCCTCCTGCTGCCATTGAGGACGTGGTGGCAGTCTCTCGTCGCAGTTTGGCTTCGTGGCGGGCGCAGTTGACATAGAACTTCCACGAGGTCTCGCTGACAGACCATAGAATCCAACCGACCACAATGAGCGTAAGTAGGTCGCTGAGCAGGCCGCTGGCGATGTCGCCATAGAGGACACTGGCCACTGCTGGTAGAATGGCAAATACCAGAGGAAGCAGCGGGTAGGACGACTCGAAATTCATGGGCTTTTCCTTGCGAGCATGCTGGCTGTTGACCCTGGTTTTTTCAAACTCACTGGCCCGTCTGGCGGCAGCCTCGTAGGCTCTGATGGCGTCGGCCGTGGTTTTTATCTTGTCTTTGGGGCGTTCCTCTAGCATTGGCGACTACCACTGAAGAGACAGGATATATATGGCGTGGGTTTGGCACAAAGACGTGGGCTAGAGTTGTTTCGGGTGAACCACTAGACATATGTAGTGGGAAGCTTGAGGGAAGCCATCTGTCCAAACAAGGCAGAAGCAAAAGGTAATTCCAAAGGGATGGGTGAATATTTTTGAAGACTGACAAAGCTGCCAAAGAGGCCCGGATGTCTTAGAAAGGGTAGAGAAAAAAGCACACCCCTCATCATGCGGGGGAGCGCCCTCACATATGTAGACACCCAGAGACACGATTTGCAAGAGATGTGCAAACCGATGTGCCAACTAAATGCACCTCAAGCACAAGGCTGACACCGATCGTTTTTCCATCTGCAAGGCGATAATAAAACGTGCATTCTTGCGCTCTCGATTGGTAGGTTACCCTGCTGTCTCCCAAAAGGACCGGCTCCTATTAGCCCCTTCGTTCACTTGTCTTTTCTTGTCTGCCCCCTATTACAATCGGAGCTTCTTTGCCTTTAGATCGCCCCAATATCATGTGGGATTTACAAAGGTACGAGGCAGAATGCATGCACAAAGTGAAACCCTCGGTGATTACGAGCCTTCAAGCATATTCCTAAAAAGTGTGGATAGACAAAAAAACAACAAACTCGTGAAACAAAAAGAGAATCAGTCACCTGGAGATGATCACCTTGTTTAACCCGCACCGTATATAGACCTCGATCTAATCATATATTCTTCCCCACATGTAGCTCCCCTCCACTGTCGCATCAAGGAGAGACACAGGCAGTGTAGTGTATCCTCAATTAAAATTCTCCCCACGCGTGACTTTGGCGCGTTATCTATTCGTGCGCCTAGCCCTTGCAGACTGTCTGTTTGTGTGGCCCTAAACGCCATCACGTATACATGACCATACCGCACGTATTATGTCACCATTTCCACTCACAGGCGTGCGTTTTCTTATCGCAGGAAGCAGTTTTCTGCCTCCTGGACGAGTCGGTGGGTCACATTCCACGGCCCAAGACTGCTCTCAGTAGAGTTGCGAACAAAAAAAACTTTGAGGCTACGCAGAACAAAGAACTCCAGGCTCTCTATCATACAAAACTACTGAAAACTGTCAACTTTCCACCTCTCAAGAAGGCAAGTATGAGAAATATGTAGCCATCTTCTATATAAACTAAATGCAATGCAGTCTAATGCACCAAACACACGAGAATAAATGACAGCCTAGCCCATGACGCAGGTGAGACTCAGGATCACACAATGGGTCTGTCCTGTGTGCTGCGAACGTGTAAAAAGTCCATTTCATCGTAGCCTTAGCCCACAGTGGAGCCTGGCTTAGTCTCGCTTCCATCGGACTTGCGAGGGCTGGTATGGGTAGTAGATACCACCAACACCGAGCTGGGTGTTCCACTGGTCGATGAACGAGATCATGGCTGTCGTGAGAGCCATCTCCCGGCTGACCTTGGACTCGTCAATCTGGATCTGGAAGCCGTGGCCAGGGAGAACCGTCACGGAGGCGACCCGCTCTCTGATCTCGGATTCCTTCTCACCAAGGTTGTGAACCTTCTCCATGAATTTGCCCTTGGTGGTCCACTGGTATGTGAAGCCGTCCTTAAGCTCAAACAGTCGGTAGGAATCAATCGCGTCAACTCTGTGGCCCATGACATGCCAGCCTAGCTCGAATTCGTCGTCGTCCGAAGTGGACTGGATCATCAGAATGTTGGAACGTAGACCGGCTCGGATGTGGGCGGTGGCTTGAGCCTCGCCAGTGGTGTACATCTTGTAGGCTCCCTTGACGGCACGAGATCGCACAAACCAATAGTCTCTGGTCAATATGCTTTATGGGATTCGCATCGTCAAATACTCCGTAAATCTTAGCACCTTGGCCGAATTCTCGGCGCACGGTGTAGGACCTCACAGAGGTGGGGTTGCTTCGTGTGCTCACAGGGCCAACGTCGATGATGTTGGGGACATACCGGGAGGTTTCACGGTGGGGGTGGAAGAGGACAGCCTTGGCCAGAACCAGAGGGCGTAGGATGGGGGACAGCAAAAGTTCGACGGGCATTTTTGTAGCGACTGTGTTAGTATGGTATCCAAGGTATCAACCGTGTCGCCTTACGGTGGTATCAGTGACTGTTTTCATCTGTGGTATCATGCACTTACAAGTGTGTTTGTGAGACTGCGGAAATCCGTTGTGTAGAAGAGAGAGAAAGTGGGTGGATAGAGGGATATATATAGGCTGTTGCAAGGGTGTTACACAAACAAGGTCGCACCTTTGTGACGATAGGGTGAGGTGGGGTGCACCATACATGCACACGTCGTTGCTGTAGGGACACATTGATGGCTCTTGGGGCTGAGTGAATAATAATATTACATGTACATGTTTGCTTACTAGGCCATACAACAATGTGGGTTGCACTAACTCCACTGGTAGCCATCGTCCCCTGCGTGCACCTTAGACGTGGGTTCCCTGAGCACGAGCCTTGGGTCCCCAGTTCTTGGTGGGGTTCTCCTGGTATCGGACCAGAGTTCGGCTCTTCTTGGTTTTCTCCATCTCCTGCACCTTGGGGTGGATGGTAAAGTCGTACTCGCCCTTGACGGGGGTCTCCATGAGCTTTCGACCCCAGGGCTTGAGGTTCTTGGAGAGCTCCAGGCCCTGCTTCTTGAGGTGGAACTTGTAGATGTCGAGAATCACATCAAAAGGAGCTGAGGTCTTAAGACACTCGTGAGAGGCGTGGGACATGGACACGTCATAGCCAGCGTTCAGAATGGCCGAGGCCAGCTCAGCCTGCTTGAAGTTGGGGCACTTGGTGAGCTGGCACATTCGAGCAGGAGAGAAGTAGAAGGGCTCGAGAATCTCGTTCTTGGCCACCGTCAGCATACCCTTGATTCGCTTGAGAGTTCCGTAGACCTCAGGGTCGAGAGTGGAGTGCACCTCGAGAGCCTTGTCGATGAACTCCTTGTTATGCAGAGGACCGCCCCACATGGGTCCGTTGATGTAGTAGTGGAGCTCGGGGTCGGAGAAATCGGGCAGCGATCGGTCCATGGTGTTGTAAGTGAACTTGGGTCCCTTTTCTCGCTGCACCTTTCGGCCAAAGTACTGGTTCTTCCACTGGCCAGTCTCGGTGCAGTGGTATGTGACCATGGTGTTGGAGGCAAGCTCCTTGACCTTGATGGGGGAGGTCTTGACTCGGATGAAGAGTCGCACGTAAAAGTCGATAGAAAGGGACAGCTGGGGCTCGATGCACTTGCCGTACTTGGCGGCAGTACCGGCAATCATATGCAAGACGAGACGGAGAGCACTCTCGTGGGTGGCATCTCCTCCGTGGAAGGTCTGTCCTCCGTAGGAAGAGAAGCACTTTTCGGGATGGGAGTTTCCGGCAAGAACAGCCAGATCGGTGCAGGTCACCAGAAGCAGACCGTTCTCGTCGACACTTCGGACAGCAGCATCAATGAAGGGAGTGGCAGATCCATAGGGATCCAGATCAATGACATGGAACTGCTTGCCGTACATGACGAGGTTGGCGTCGGACTCGTTGGGGGTGACCAGCTCCTCGACCTTGTTATGAGCCACATTTCTCTCAATGCTGGCAACAGCGTCCTTGGAGAAGTCATTGGCAATGATGTTCTTGACGCTAGGAATCTCCTTGGCGTATCGAATGGCTCGCAGACCAGAGGCAGAAAGGGCCTCGAGGATGTTGAACTCGGGAATGTGAGGCTTTCCGGTCTCCTCGTCACCATTCTCCTCTCGCTTTCGCTTCTTGTTCTTCTTGGCCTTCTCCTCGGCCCAGATCTCAGACCAGGCTCGGATGCAGGTGACGGAGAGGTCTCGGTTGAACTGCTGAACGGGGTTGTAGAAGACCTGGTTCTCTTTGGGGAAGAGAATGTTGGCCTTTCCCTCGGTAATAACGGTGTACTTGTCAGCGTCGGTCATGGCGACTTTTGCTCTGGATATTAGTCGTCGAAGCACTTTGATGGATGGAGATTTTCACTTCACAAAATTTCAAAACTTTGCATTTTCCTGCATGGTACATGTTGGCCAGTGATTCCGGGGGTAGTGAATGTGTCGCTCCAGTGGATGTCAAAACAGGCATAAGGAGTATTTTCTGGATTTCAAGTACTCTTAGTAAACGTTCAAGTATGTTAAAATGGCATTTTGTAGGCGATACACCGCCCTTTCATAGATTACTTGCCACCCCTAACTAACTTTGCAAATAGTTGGAATATTACTTAACTTTCTGCTTTCCCAGGCATACTCCAAATCCACGTGATTCGAAGTTGATGTCACAGTTTTTAAACCAATTCTGAACATGTGGGATACTGTCTCACAAACTTCACTTCTTGCCACCCCATCAATACACCTCCTACACCAAATCCACACGTGCCTGCTGGTTGCTGTTCTCGGTCATCTATCGCCAAACCTTGCTGAGCTCCGCAACACCCCAACCAACCGCCAGACAACGATACACAACACAATGGTGGACGTGGCAAGCCAAATAGGAGATATTGACTTTGCTGCCGCCGGAGAGGGCGTGGCAGCTCGTCTTGCACAGCAAGGAGTCGGGGGGCGACTCTATGATCTGCCAGAGTTCTCGGACATCAGTGACTACTCAGATGATGGATACTCAGACGCCCAGGAACAGTGGGAGGAGTCGTTACGGCAGCTGGAACAGTTGGTCAGCTTCGTTCTGATTCCTCTCGTCGGCAAGTTCTTTGGCCGTCGAGCTGCATATTTCGGTGAGTACTTATGGAGAGGGATACCTGGATGCAGGGATGGAAGGGCTCTACTAACACAGTGTGGGGCGTCGTGGTGGACTACACGTCGCCCAAGAGGCTTCAAATTACAGACTCCAGGAAATTCAACATCAGTGGACTTTTGGGTGCAGTCTCGTTGTGATCTCGCCCATATATAGACCAGACCATACTCATAATGCATGCGGCCTCAGGGCCTTTATTTAAGACACAAGTCGGAGTGGTCTACCCACTTCAAATCTAAGATGTATATTACCCTATTAAGTACCCTTCCCAATATATAAACACTGGGGGCGTGTGTGCTCCAGTGTGCGATCGCTCGCGGTTGTGTTCTCTTCTTGGTCAATCAAATGTTGACCAGAAGAGACTCGATCTTCATGGCCTCGTCTCTCACAACGTTTTTCGACATTGCGTCAACGTCCTTGACAAATGCATCCAACACCCCTCTCTTGACCCGCTCGTCTAGCCTCACCAGCATCTCGTAGCTATCAGCAGCCTTTCCTGGCAGCTCCAGAATCTTGGAATATGCATCCACCAGGATGGCGCATACTGACCCAAAGGTCTCGTACGTATCTGGCACGAAAGGCAGTCTGTAGATTGTGAGATGTGTGAACTCCAGAGGAGCTGCGGACTCCTCGCTCTTGTCGTTCTTGGCCTTGGTACGGAAGAACCGTCTTCCCACGCCAGAGAGTCGATGCTTGGTGGTTTCCGCGGACGAAAACGTTTCGTACTCCTTCATCAGCGCCAGAAACGAGCGCAGGTAGCTCTGCTGGGTTGTGTTGGAAACAATCATGTGTGGCAAAGAGGCTCCTAGACAGAAGAGATGCTGGGCGGCGTTGTTGTCGTAGTGCATGGCCTCAATGTCGTCTCTCGCCAGGTGCACTGAGTTGAGCCAGTACAGAGACCCGGAGTGGCTGTGTTAGTCGATGCTGTTCTTTCGGTTGGCGTGTGTTGTTCCGTGGTGGGTCGTGTGCCATATCGTGTGGGTCTCGCGCGAGACAGGGTCGAACCCGGGGAGTTGTTCGCGACGCGTATTTTCGTGGTACTCACACTCTCCGAACATATTCGATGTACTGAATACGTCTGACCACGAGCTCTTGGATCTGGTGCTCCATGGTTTGACAGTTATCATCCCTCGCGGGTGGTGATAATCATCAACCCCTGTGTCAGGGTTAGGAACTGTCTGTTTTGGGCTATTTGAGCGAAGTGATGTGGGTGATCTCACTAGGGCGATTTTTGGCCACCCTGGGGATATGGCGCCTGTGGTTTGGAGCACATGAGGTCTACTGGCCGTGTTCAAATGAGTTCTTTTGTCTTTTGCATCACGTCTCACTTTGAAGTCTCGTTGTTTGTTCTAATGTTGCTTAAATGGAGTATGTATGTGATGCACAGATTTGTGGCTATGGTGTGATTACTAAGTGCTCAAAGTCGGTCAATGCCCACGAAACACCAGACCAGCGACGAAATCACCACATATTCCCAAGACAGCCCCCCCAAGGCCACCCCGAGGGTCGTGTTTCAGATACACCGCTGTTGTGTGGCATATTTCGTCAGGGTCCGTGTTGCATGTTTAACCGAACTCTGTTACACGATTAAGGTTCAAATACCAAGCTCATCAAAGGCGTTTCTCTAGCGAAACTATTACCGTTCGTATACAACACATGTATCTTACATCGAGTTAGCGCGGCATCGGTGTATACGAGCCGGAGTAGGAAATGGTACACGTGGCAGTTAGAGTACATGAACGGCACGAACAGGGCACCAGCTCTCCAGGAGCTCAACTAAGCCTGGAAATTGTGTTGCTGTAAGTTTACATCCATCCATCCTCATGCATGCAAAATCAACACTTTCGCGAGGAGCTAGAAAAAAATCAACGCAAATCCCGCTGCTGGGACGCACTAGGCTGGATACAAGTGAGGACACGAGAAGACAGGGACGCGATATTATGCTACCCGTACTTGTACGAGCCCTGGATACGAGTACGTCGTACGATATTGTAACCTGGCTGATGCAGACAATCAAATTATCAAACAGTAAATGCAAAAAAGTGGCCTCCCCTCTGGCCTTGTACCCGCCCACACACTTCCAGATGACCCCCTGTCTGTTAGCCTCTCTCAATCGAGCTGATTCCAAGGCCTGGTCTTGGCTCTGTTGCACGGCCCGTCCTCCCACTCAGGTGAGGTAAAATCCAACAGAGCAGCGTCGCAGATGTGGGAGTGCCATGGCTTGAATTTGTAACAGAAGGATAATTATAGAAGAGGGGTCGAACCGTTGTTTCGGGGCGGGGTAGATGCTTGCATCGGTGTAAGTGGCGGAGAAGGTGGGACAGGTTTTTAACATAGACCAATAGTCGAGGAACCCTGGCAAGCGGACCGTCTAAGGGCTGATCCTTCCCCAGAGATCATCGCTGCTAAGTCGTTTCATTGCTGCAAGGCTCCACTCAACGTTATGCACAACAAAGCCCAAACAGATGGCGGCTTGGGGGCGCGAAAAAAGCACCAGTAAGGGTCAGCGGAGAAAATATGACATAAGAGAAGAGGATCTAGCAGCAGGCCAAGTCTGGATAAGGACACATCATCGATAGGTCCAAGGAGCACAATACGGAAACACCAGTCACACAAGGCACAGGCAACCGCATACCCAACAGCAGCACACACCAGTGGCTTTTCTGTACAAGTAAAGAGATCAGCACTTTGCCCGTTGTATATCTCACCTCGAATGATAGAGTTTGGATAGAATATTCCGAAGACAGACGTCACAAGCGACCCGGAAACAAAGCGTTTGAAGATGAGCGGGGTCGACACCGACGGGAAGCTTCATGTTTCGTGTCACTGAGGGTGGGGAATAAAAAACTGTCCATCGGAGGCCACCCAGAGTGCTGCGGGGCGCCACAAGTAGATGACCCGGAACAAAAAGGGATATTACCGGGATGGTTGCTTAAGGTTGTCTTTGTTCCGACTTTTGAATTTTTTCCCCACAGGCTTGTCGTGCGGGGTATGGTGTAGAGAGAAAAATATGGCGCTGGACTGTGTGGTCTTGACCAGACTTACAAGCGACGTTATCTCGAGCGCAAAACCCCAGCTACTACGGAGCGACTCACACCCGAGTACGCGAGGTGGAGGACACAAGGGAGACACGATATTCTCACCAGACTGATACCCAAGTCTCTTTACAAGTCTTTTTTCGGGCCCTAAGTTCTGAAGATCATACCATGAACGCTCCAATCAAAAAATACAGATGCACATTTTGCGACCGGGCCTTCTCGCGGTCCGAGCATCGAACTCGCCACGAACGGAGCCACACCCAGGAGCGGCCCTTCCAGTGCTCAAAGTGCACCTCTAGCTTTGTACGACGAGATCTACTGCTTCGACACGACCGAACAGTTCACAATGAGAACAAGGTGAAGAAGGAGGACCGCGGGAAGTCATTAGTGAGAGGGCCCCAGCAAATGTCCGTTCAGCAGGGCCAGGCTGGCCAGATGGCCCAACAGGTTGTGACACAGCAGCAGCAACTTCGGCAACCACAACCACCGCAACCACCTCAGCAACCTCTCGGCAATGCAATGCCACCCCAGTTGCAACAGTCAATTGGAGCTGAACCCCAACAACATCCACATCCACACGCGCAACAGTTGCACCTGCAACTGCCACCACACCACAATGGAATCCAACAGCATTTACACAACAGCAACAGCAGCAATGGCAAGCCTGAGCCCCCACTTCGACACGACCCCACTATGCATTCACCAGCCCACACCCAACATTCACCAGTAGATGCCAAACAACAGCCTGGGAAAGTGGACTTGTCCATGTTTGGAAACTTCAACACCAACTCCCCCAATACACAGGACAAGGAGTCCCTCAGTACACTGGCAGAGGCAGCAGGTCGCGAGTTTGAGTACGAGTATCCACACAGATACCCGTCTCCTCTCAACTATGACATGCTGTACGACCAGGAGCTGTCTGCGGCCAATCTCATCACCGACCTAGGCCGCAAGAAGAGCGTCAACATTCCTGGAATCGACAATATCAGCAATCCCATTTTTGGAGAGGCCCAGGATCGAGATGGACCCAACGGAGAGCACCACCATCATCAGAACGTGACGTCGATGCACGTTAGAAGTGCCAGTGAAACGTTTGGAATGAGAGCGGACCCCGTTTCTGCCCAGCCTTCGCCTCCTTTATCAGCCAGTGCGGCAACCTTAGGAGCATCAGCTGGAGTAGCAGGAGTAGCTGGGATCGCTGCACCAGGGGGAGGGGTACCACCAGTGCCATCTGGCCACCCCACGCCACAAACTCCTCCTGCTCCTATCGTCATCCCACAGTTTGCACCTCATTCGCCCCCTCTATCAACACTACTTTCGGCAGTGTCGCAATACGAAATCAAAAAGAGTGGACTGAGGTTTCTGCCCAGCAAAGGACAGCTCAACAGATACCTGTCTGTGTACTTCACATGCTACCACATGACTACTCCCATCATCCATCCCCAGTCGTTCAACCCTCAAACTGCTTCTCCAGCTCTTCTTTTCGCAGTGTGTGCAATGGGTGCACTTTTTGCCTCTGAAATCGAAATATCCAAAAAACTCAACGATCTCAGTTGCTCGTTGAGACGCACCGTTTTCGAGCAAAGCGAAATGTCGTGGGCCAGTCCTGTGCCTATTTGGGCCACACAAACATTGCTCATGAACGTCTCGTACCAAATGAGAGTTGGAGATGAACCCAGTCTCAGTTTTGTGGAGGGAACAAAGACACTGCTTTCCAACCTCGTCACTCAGCGGGTGGTGGAGGTTGAAAACCTGGAGTTTGGATGGAGCAATTGGATCATGCAGGAGTCGTCCAGACGCACGTATTTCGCAGTCTTTGTGCTCTATGGCACCATGACGTGTTTGTTCAACCATGGACCGGCCATCTGGAATGCCGATGTGCGCCCCAATCTCACCCTGCCGTGCTCAGAATCGCTGTGGAATGCATCCTTTTCGTCCGAGCAGGAGTGGTTGCAGGCATATTCGCAGAATGGACCTCCCCAGACTTTTAGATCGAGTCTGGAGGCTCTTTGTGGCATCGGAGACACGAGTTCAAGTCACTACGGGCTTCGAATTCTGGGCACAGCTCTGTTTTTCGAAGTTTGGGAGCTAAAAAAGCGGGAGGGGGCCAACAACGCCAAAAGAGATGGCGGTGGAGGGGATTTTTCACAAAACGGATCTCACACGGGCCAGCTTGGTCGAGCTCTGCTGAAATGGCAACATTGCTGCAAGCAGCTGCCTCCTACTGTTTCTGGAACAGTGGATCTGTATGTCAGTGAGCGTCTGATGATCATGATTCGAGCAATTATCGAGTCTTCCATCAACCCTTCAACAGTATCTTCCGTGTCTCTTTTCAGAGCCCATCCCATGATTCTCGAAGGCCATATTCTCACGATTTTGTCCTCGATCAAGCTCCACTCTCCTCCTCGCCAGACTCTCAGTCTAGCCACGTTCGAACTGTCCCATTGTGAAGAGCTGATGGTGACCGAGACCAAGATCATCGAAAAGTGCTTCGAGCTATTCCACGTGCCTCTTCTCTGTGGATCTCAGATCTTCCAGTCCTTCATGCTCAAACCTCTCACGTTTGGTATGATTGATGAGAACATTGTCGCGACTTTTGAAATCTGTCTGGTATTCATCGTCTGGATCGATTCCATTGAGAAGCGCATTGGACGGGATCTCAGCACACGTGAGTTGATACTCTGGAACACCGTTCAGACAAGTCTTATCGATTCAGGTATCGAGCTCAGTTGCCATGAGTTGGCCAAGCGACACGGAGAGCCCAACAGAGTGTCGGACCTGCTGACCTACTCTTACGCTGGAGGCTTCGCATACTTCTGGGCGGACGTGCTATCGGCTCTAGACACCTGGGGCATGGCACAAGTACTATCCAAGAGTCTGTGCAGAATTGGAAAGGGACTCACTGAGCGCAGTATTGAGAGACGACGGAGCAGTACTGGATCTTGATGCGTGTAACTTGACCAAGATTAATGTAAATTAGCCACCTAATGATATGCATGAGAGTATTAACAAGTTGTAGAGTGCCTTTTTAATTAGATATGCAAGAGGAACACATAAATGTAAGCTACCCCTGGCTGAGCAACCAAGGAATCAGATAGCACAACTTCACCTAAAATATGAAAGAGTGCATATTAGTTAACAATTAGTTGATATAGTTAAGTAATCAGTTATCGTTAGTAATAGCTCTCAGGAAGTCAAGAGTTCATGAACAAACAGTCGAAGAGAAATATTTTTTTTGAAAACTACTCGAAAAATCATATCATTCTTAATACCACCATTTCCCCCTTCACTTCGATCTATCCTGACCACTGCCCTTGATAACATGGTCTCTCAGCCCCTCTCATTTCCCTCCAGCCCAACAGTATAAGGTTTACTATTCATCGAGAGCTCACGTGACGAGAAAACTTTTCCTCACAGTGAGGATAGAGATACTGGACAACATGGCACAATCAGGACCTTAGTGACACTTCAAATATCTACAATCAAGAAACCTCATTCTACAAGACAAAACCATTTCACATGCGATGATACAAGAATTTTATTAAGTCTGGTGTGTCCACCAAACCGGTTTTCAGTTAGCCACAGGGTGACAAACTTAGGCCTGGAGAGAGAGTCGACCAGCAGGGTTGGTGACCTTGACACCGAGAGCCTTAGCTCGCTCGAGGATGGCAAGTCGCTTTCGGGAAGAAACGTTGTGGGCAATCTCGGCGGCGAAGACCTTGGTGTGCATGAGGAGAAGCTCGACCTCCTCAGTGTTGGAGACGAGGAAAGCCTTGTGGCCGGAGGGCATCATGTGCTTGGTGGCCTTGGAGGAACCGTAACCGATCTTGGGCATTCGGATGGTGCCTCGGAATCGTCGTCGGACACAAGAGTCAATACCCTTGGGCTTTCTCCAGGACTCGCCAACTCGGTCGAATCGGTCGGACTGGTGTCGCTTGAAAGCCTTTCTGTGCTTCTTGACAATCTTGGGATGGGGGTTAGAGGCGGCCATCTGTGTTAGTTTGTGTCTCGAGGTGTGTTGTGTGTGTTCTGTTCTTACAGTGTGCGTGGTGATGCTGAGGAGAGGAAGGAGGGTAGAAGTTTTTTTGCATGCAACATCTGCTGCAGCGAAACAACCACTCAAACAACCTTACACAATAGCAGAGGCGTATGGAGGTGCATGAAAAGGCCTTTCAACGATAATCTCTTATCGAATCAATTCAGGATCTCTGTGTGCTGATTTCTCAACGTCTATGAGCCCTCACAATGAGAGCACCATAGAAACACAGACATGTTCTGAACACCACTTTCCACCATATCTTCATGTCGTCGCTGTGTCGTGTTTGCCATCACCGTTACGTCCACTGTTCATTAACCGTCCTGTCATTACCCACCTTTAGTCGTGTGTTGTCGTTGGATAGAAAGAGAATTCCAGTGATCAAAGTAAAAACCAGAGTGGGTCGGCGTTTGGGTTTGTGACTGCGTTCCCAAAACGGAAACGCACGTGACCACTCAGGTGGGACAAGATAGGCACACCGGCGGGGCTGCGTGGTGAGTGGAAAGGAAGCATGGAGACATTTTTAGAGGAACATAATGACAGAAACCATTATAAACACGGCATTAGAAGTATATAAAATATCCAAACCCTTCAAGTAGCAATCGTTATAACAACTTCCATCACCCTTCACTCGTTGCATCTTCAAAACCTTAAACGTGGTGAAATATTCTAGGCAGTTAGTTCACGTGATACAAATGACAGACATAGGGATGCAACCTTCGATCGGATTATACAAAAGAGAGAGGATATATACCCGTGGTTCCTATACCATGTCAAGCCTTCTTCTTGACCTCGAACATGATAATTAGATACTCCAGGAGAAATTGCGGGTGTAGGGTGTTGCTTGTTGTGCGTATATGCCATTGCTATGTTCGAAGGGCAGACTGGGATACAAGAACAAGATTGGAAGTCCAGGTGTATGCAGTGTTCAGATATATCCTTGAATAACACTTCAAGACCAAGGCAACTCCTCGCTACAAGTAGTACTCCAAGATCATTACACGTCAACACTGCAAAGTTGCACAGCCGCTGCTACAGTAGCGCTGTAGATATCATCACCATGCATCTGGGATGCATGCTTGATGGGCCAGGGTGGTGCTGGGAAGGTAGACTGAGAAGTCCTTTACAATATTGTTCAATGTATCACAGCCAATGGTGTTAATAAAATAAAGCTCTACCTAGCTGTTGCTACTCAAAAGCAAGGTCGATTTCTCCCTCTGGATCAACTGGTCGTCCAACAATAACCTTGGCCTTCTTGTTCACCAGGTCCATGGTAATGTTGAAAAGAGTGGTGCTTTTTTCAAGAGAGGTAGTCTGAACAGGCTTACAGATGGACTTGGGTTCGCCATTAACATCCGAGAAGAGTGCCTGGACATTTTCAAGGGTGGGTTCGGCACCTGATGCCGCAAGGTCGTGGACCAGAGTGTCGATTCTCGCAACACGGTCAGGAGAACACTGCAGGAAATTGAAGTGCTCCACATCCTTGTGCTCCTTGAGGTAATGGTTGGAGTGCACCACTGCGCCAATGCCGTCCTTCTCGCAGATTTCGATATCAAAGGCGGACGACTCCACACCCTCAGCGTCTCCAGAAGCATCTGACACCAGAATGTGGGCAGCACCAGCAATTCCCTTGAGACGGAAATCCTTGACGACATCCTTGGTAGACTTGAAATTGAGAGCGTGTCTCAGAGCCACGTGGACGGGGGTCTTTGTGGGGTCGACTCCCTTTGCTGCAATTGCGTTCAGTAGAACACCCACTCCATACTCGTTGAAGCCAATCTTACCAATGATACCGGCCTCTGTGCACGAGAAGAATCGCGGTAGGTTATCGGGAGTGCCCTGCAGGACCACCAGGTTGTTTCTCTGGGGAGCCATCCAGTCCCAGTTCTGAGCTAGAATAGATCTTCCGTCCTTAGCCCAGGCCAGAGAGGTACATCCATCCGAGGCTGCCTCAGAGGGCTTAGAGGCGCTCTTCTTGAACGCCTTGCTCAAACCAAATGCAACCTCGGTTCTGACGTTCAGGCACACAATGTCCACGAGCTGTTGTTGGGACCCCGACGCTATGCCCTCTATTTCGGCATAGAATGCGGGCCATTCCCGCTGCAGGTACGGAACAAAGCTATTCGCATGCTCCTGGATCTCCGTCCACGTAAGGCCGCTCCAGGACGTTAGGAACGCCTTATAGAAGTCCAGAGTGCCCTGGACCAGCTTGGGAACAGCCTGGCCATGCTGGTGGCCCAAGTTGAAGGGAGAACCTGAGATTTTGATGACTTTCATTGACAATTGGGACTTGGGATTCAAGGAAGGATCGCCTGCACCGTTTGTGCCGTTTGTACCGTTTGTGCCGTTCGAGCTCATGATGTTTAGTGCTCTTCGTGGAGAGGATCTGGTCTGGTTGATAACAAGGTTCACTGGACGCTTGATTGCGCATGCGTGGGGTTATGAAGAAGTCATAGAGTTCCGCGGCTAAGTGGCGTTTTCTTGACTGATGGGTGACCTAAGAAAAGCCACTAAAAGTACTGTAGATCGGACACGGGAATATCGATAAGAACGACACTTGCATACTTGTGCAAACTCCTACTCCACAGCCTTGCTCTGAGAAGGACGATTGGAGGCCATATCGTATAGGAGTGAAAAATTCAGCCCAAAGAGATAGCTTTAAAAATATCGTTCTTCAAAAGAGTGGGTTATAGAAGAGATGAAAGCTGTCACAAGTGACTAAATGGTAGATATATGATAGTGGAAGAAGATACGAGAGTCCGTGGAGTTGTTGTGCAAGTACACTCGCATCCTGCCGCTACTGCATAATACTGGATCATTGTGTCTCATTAGCCGTGCCTTTAGAAGCTAAACCACTGTAACCAACAAACCCAGAGCGAAAAATAGTGTAAAAATAGCTTTGGGGTGAGAGGGATTATAGAGAGTATATTGATACTTAACTAAACCATTAAACTATAAAATCATATTCTAACTGATAGTCAACAAAATCACCCACATCGGAAATTCCAGGTAAACAAAAGTATTGCAAGGCAAAATGACAATAATAATGAGTCATTATGACCAATTGACGGCATTATACACGCGCCAACAAAGCTGCAGTACAGGTATGCCGTGTGCCGTACTGACAAAATGAATCCCCTAAACCAATTGAGTTGATAATAAAGCTCCAGTTGATGAGATCGTTTCCTACAGACTAGTAAAACCGCTGCACCATGTTCTGGCCAAACGAAGGCCATTCAAGACAAAAACAACCAAACAATGCATTATATTATACAGTGGTCTTTACAGACCTTTTTTCTCCATCATATAACACGGCGAGGACACGTCCGTAAGTACGCGATGAAGGATGTCCTCATCGTATTCGTTTCCTTGCAGTGCCATCATCGTTATACTCAAAAGCACTCACTTGACCAGATGGATGTGCAACTATTGTCGGCGGTGCAATTGATGGATTTACAGCCTCCTTTTCCATCTCATTATCCTGCGCCACCTCCTTCACATTCTTTGACCCCTTTCTCAGAAACGAACGAGTGGTGTCCACGATCTCCAATTGCAAGTAGCCAGAGAGAAACAGGAAGGCGAAAACTGCACAGGTGGTGGCCACGGCGAGTAGCAGAATGCTAAAGATTCTGAACCGCATCAGTTCAAGTGTGTGTCGAGACACTGGCCGACGTCGATCTCACCAGTACAAGTAGTGTAAAATATATAAGTCTCCAATTCTTACCACTATGATCGACGGTCTGTCAATTAAGATTTCCGAGTTACAGGGTCTATCGTGCAACCATGAATTGAGAATGTCATGTAACACTATGCAGGGCTACGCACACCTGCAATTGTACGATATATACAGGCCACCATTTGACAGACACACCAATACAATAATTACAAAACAATACAATACAATAACATTAATATACAAAAACACACACATCATCCCTCCTCCTCTATTTCCATATCCTCCTCCATCCTCCATAATCTCACTACTCTCCTTAGAGAGACTCCCTCAGTCGATGGAAGAAGCCGCTCTTTCGATGCTCCTTGCCATTTGCATCCTTACCATTTGACTCCTTGCCTCGGGAGGAGTTCACCTTACGAAGAGAGGAATCAGTGGAAGGCTTTCGACTGACAGCAGCAGACGAGGGCTGAGTGAATGTGCCACTTCTCGACTCCAGGCCAGCACGGCCGTTTTGATGATCCTTTGAGTCCTTGTCAGTCCGAAGTTCATCCACAGCAGTGAACTTGGTGTACTCCGAGATCTGCCGCAAAGGAGCGGAGTTGGTCTCTCGTCTGTGAGGCCGGATCTTGTTTCGAAGAAGAGAACCAGTGTGCTGCAACAGAGCCTTAATCACGTCCTTCTTGACCTGATCGGCCAGGTCCAGATTGGTCCATGTCTTGTTCTGGTACACAAGATCAGGGATGTTGAAGACAAAGTTGTGCACATCGGCGAGAGCCTTAGTGCCGTGTCCCTTGAGAGAGATACAAATGACAGCAGAATGCAGCCGAATATCCACAATGGAAGTGTACTCAGAAGCTCGCTTCATCATCTGAGTGCCGTCATCAGTCTCATCCTGTCGTCGACGGTTGCGGAAAATGTTGAACCGTCCCGAAGACTCGTCAGACGAGTCAGAATCAATCGACTTTCGAGTAGATGAAGCACCCGAGGGAGTGTCGGAATCGCCAGGGAACTTCACACCGACAATCTGATATCGGCTGTTGGGAGAAGCGTCCAGACGAGACGCCAGAGAAGAAGACAACGACTCATTGCCACCAGCCAGATCACTGCCATTGTCGCTGTCTGCGTAAATGGCAACAGCGTCAGCCATGGTCTTGTGCTTGGTGGGGTCATGCACGTTGAAAGGAGACTCGTTGTTCTTGGGGAACACATACGAGAACATCTTCTCAGCAGTGTCCTGATCCAGAGCAAGCTTGAGGGGCTGCAGCTGGACCTCCAGCAGCTCCATGACGGGAATACCACCAATGGGAGCCAGCATCTTCCAGGCAGCGTAGACAAGAGCAGGCTCGTCCAACTTCTTGAGCTTGGAGTTATGACGGTGACTGTTGGAGTCGCCTTCCAAAAACGGACCAAGCATCTCAGGGTAAGGAGCGTTGGGCTTGAGGTTGAAACCCTGCATCATCTGGATCTCCACACAGTTAGTGTTGGCTCCATTGGGCTCCTGGAACCGCACAAACGAAGGAGAGGCCATACCAAAGTCAACTAGAGGAGTATGATCGTCCTCCAGCAAGTGCCAGATGATCTCATCCGAGCCAATGGCCCACTTCATGGTGTCTGTGAAGTCCTCAGTTTCCTTGGAAGTAACGAGGATCTTGGTGGTGGCTGCCATCATGGTGAAGAGCTCCAAGTTTCCGGACGCCAGCTCGACGTCAATCTTTCGCACTTCCTTCTTACCGTCCTTCTGAGTCTGCAACTGCTCTCGGATCTTTCGCAGACGTCGCATCTCGTTCTGAAGTGCCTCAATGGTTTCGGGAGCGGAGTGCAGACGCTTGGGATCAAAGGTCATGAGCATTCGATCCATTGCCTTCTTGTTGGACTCCTTGATGGGTTCAGAGTATAGCAACAGATCCATGGCAATTGTGTAGATGGCAAAGTACTGCTCAGAAGTGCAGTACACCGTGACCTTGGGGAAGTCGACCTCGATTCGGTTAAACCGGTTGAATGCCTCCTTCTTCTCTTCCTCGGTGCATCGAACCTCATGTGCTGCCTCCTGCAGAGACTTGAGACGCAGCATGTTGGGCTTGTCATATCGAACACCCACAGTCGCGTCAGAAACGACAACATCGTCCCGTAGAGCAGTGGCATCGTAGCACATCTCAATGGCCAACCACGGAGGCCACAGACTGTTACGGTGACAACCGTAGTTGTTGTTGTTCATCAGGAATGCGGACCGGTTCAACACAGACTCCTTGTCAAGAACAAAGAAGTTGGCATGCTCCAGTTGCACACCATGTCGCTTCTCCACCACTCCCTTGAAGTCGGCGTCGATATCCGACTCGTCAACAGCAGAGGTGATTCGAAGAGAAATGTTGGGAGCTGTCAGCATGACCACCTTGTCAGGGTTCTGCTCAGACATGAGCTGCACCTGGGGAGACACCAGCTTGACCAGATAGGTGTTGTCAATAGTGATGTTGGGGTCACTGTAGGTCTGGTCCAGACCCTGCTCCATGGTTTCGACTCGCTCCTGACAGGTGGCTCGGTTGTCGATCATGTTAGCAGCCTCTTGGAGCAGGTTGGTCGTCGCCTTCTTGGCCAGCTCCTGCTTCTGCTCGTTGGTGTAGCGGTCATCGGCCATGGTCTGGTCCAGCTCCTTGAGAAGGTCCTCAATTCGCTTGACAGCTCCTCGAGACATGAAGTACGTCAGCTTCTTGCGCTCCTCAACTCGATGCAAGTACCGGAACATTGCGTTACGAACAATGTTGTTCCACTTGAGGTGAACGTTATGCACGATGAACCGGTTGTTGAACTTGGTCTCGTTAACATCGTTGAGCTCATTCTTGATACGCTCGGAGATGGAGTTGGGACCACAGGCAGACTCACCAGGAGCGCTGATACCCAGACACGTGTGGGAGATGACGTGGTGCCGGGTTCGAAGGTTGAACAGAGTCTCTTCAACAGAAGTAATACGGTCCTTGACGGCCTGGCCAGACTGGTTTCCACCATGCTTGAGAGAGTCCAGCATAGCTTCATGCGTCTTGATCTGCTCGGCTAGGTCCTTCTCTCGCTCCTCAAATAGACGGATCTGGGTCAGCTGAGGTGCAATCTTGCCCAGGAAGCCGTCCAGTACGTTGGTTTCATCGCCAAACCGTCGGTACTTGTTGCCACGAGAGTCAGTCATGTACTCCTTGTTCTCATGATCAGTCTCTCGGAAGTAGGTCCATCGAGGAGTGAAGAGCATGGGGATGAGAGCCACCTCAGGGGATTTACCATCAGGAGTAGACTCGTTGATTTCGACAAAGTCGTCCATGTCGATCCACGAGAAGTCACCATCGGTGATCTGGAAAGTACCCACTCGAGAAGAGCCAGTGTTGGTGGTACCGGACTGCTGAGAATTGGCGTTGTTGGAACTGGATCCAAGCGATGAGACGTCGTCCTTGAGACCCATGTGACGAGCCAACACTCCGTGGGCAGACTCCTCCTTGAACACGGCTGAAATAACACGGATGTCACAGCTCTGGAAATCAATCTCACCAGAGTTAAGCTTCATCTTCCACACATCACTGCCCTTGACAGGCTCTCGTCGCTGATGAAGCTCCATCATGAACGCATCAGTTCGAAGCTTGATACCAGTGGCAGCACTTCGAGTTTGCTTAGAAGCCTCATCCTCGTTCTCAGGATGTCTGTACAAGTGACAAATGAAGAGCTGAGACAGCTGGATCATGTACTTGACAGTATGCATCGACTTGCCAAATGACACCTTCTTGGGAGCAGTCTTGAGCGCCTTACGCTCCTCAGGAGACATCCAAAGACGACCATGACGAGCAGGCATGCTTGAAGAAGAGTCAAACATGTGCCACCACTTTTTGAAGTGCGCAAAGGTTTCGGGAGACAAGTGAATGGAATTGTAGGCCTGCTGCTCGACCTCGGTTGCGTTGATCCAGTCTCGTCCTTGGGGATTTCGAACCGACAGAGCCAGGTGGATATACTGGGAGCGGAAACCTCGGAAAGCATCCCAATGAGGATCATTGATCTCAGCCGAGTTCTTGGTGATGACGTCGTAATGAGGCTTAAACGTGTCAATTCGCTCACCTGGATGGTCAGGGTCATCTCGCTCAAAGGCAACTCCAGCAAGCCATCTCACCTTGCCAACCACCTTCATGATAACCTTGAGGAACTGGCCTTGAGAGCCATAGTCCTTGGCATTGAAGGCTCTGAGGAGATACTCTCGTTCAGGAAGACCCAGATTGGGTACGGCAAGCATGAACTCCTCACTATCGACTCGCATGAACTCCTTGGGATTGTCTTCACCGTTGATGTCCCAAACAACGTGGTTTCTCCACACCCAAACGAGACCAGCGTCGTCACCAAGCACATCGTAGGGGTTCTTGGACGACTTCATGACAAAATGAATGTCCGACTTGTCCCACTTGAGCTTGAACCGTCCATGGGCCATGAGACGAGCCTTATCCCAGAAACCGGGCTTGGGGGAGTGGTCTGCCGGAGGCTTGGAAAATGTGTCAATGGCACCGAAACCAGCTCCAATCGCAGGAGACATACTTGAGCCCCAGTTGATTCGAGTGGGAGAGATGGAATGACCTTCGAATGTCAGGTTGGTGAACACCTTGACAGAAGTGACAGTTCGGAACACCTCCATCATGAACGTGGTAGGTGCAATCTCATCAGGGTGCACGAACGGAGCAAGAGGCACCTTGATGCGTCGAACATACTCAATACCTTCACTGAGCATCTCGCCAACAATAAATGTGCCGTGGAACGAAACTGCAGGTCCAGAGGCTTCTTGAGAGGGGTGAAGAGGAGGGAAATGAATCAATGGCAAGGGGTAGTCTCGCAGGTTGATTCGCCACTCACCCATATGAACGTTCCAGAAGAAGGGCAACATGATGGTGTACACCGAGTCCTTCGGTTGACCCTTACCAACATCATAAAGGAAGTCTGGAATCTGGGCAAGAGGGAACTGAACTCGATCAAGCACCCAATCAACATCCTTGTGGTACATAGACATCAACGGAGGGTTATCTGAGTACTCCAGAATGTTCTCATTTTTGGCGGTGTCTTCGGAAATCTGCTCATCGCCCCAAACGGTGCCATACAAGTCTGCAACAGCGAACTTACGCGCATCAGAAGCAGCATCGAAGTTGATGATCCAAGATGTGGCAAAGTTTCGCTTGAGCTCATCCTCAGCCTGGTCAATAGACACCGTCGACGTATCCTTGTAATCCTTGGACGAAGCGTTCTGCGAGTTGCTGTTGTCATGCTTGTGTTTCTTGTGGAACACGTCCTTGAGACCAGTACCGATACTTGCCAGGTTGTGTGGGTGAACTCCCTCCCTGTGCAACCCAATCTCGTCCTCCGTGGCCACTCGAGTGGGCCGCTTCTTTGGCAACCGCGACGCCACAATACGCTCAGTGTACTCCTCGAACGCCTTCTCTTTCTCCAGACGAGTCTGCTGCTCCTTGTATCCGACCTGGAAGATGAGGTTGAGCTGTGACTCAAAGGGATCGTCCTCAACAATGACCAGAAGACGAGGAGTGTGAATTCTGACCTTGGGAATAGCTCGGGGCTTCATCACCTTGGGCCAAACAACCACATCAGATGTGTTGAGACGAAGTCGCTGACTGATATGAGCAATGGACTTGACTCCAGACAGGATATTGTCCAGAATCGTGTAGCAGATGAACTGGTTAGGAATGTACAGCATCATACCATCAATGAAGGCAGTCACCGCGTCGTCACGCTCATCACAAGGTAGAGGCTCTTCATGAACTCGTTCAGTGGAAGCCAGAGTCTCCTTGATGAGAGGGACATCAGCTCGAACCCGCATTCCTCGAAGAACAAGAATTCGGTTCCAGTAGTCCTCAACTGTGGGTGAAGTTCCATACAGACGAATGTACTTGGCCAGGACAATGGGCTCCTTTAGATTTCTACCGTCCAGAGTCAATGAATCAATCTCCAACAAGGCCCAAAAGTCGTGAGGAAGATGCCACTTGACTCTCATCATAGCAATGGCCAGATTGACCCTCACCTCCTCGGTGGGGCCCTTCACCACCTTCTTTCTCAAGCGTCGCTCTCGAATCAGCTTCTTGAACTTGTTGGTCTTCTTTCGGAGCTGCAGGGCCTCCAGGGCTTCGGCCATGTCGGCGTCAGGATCGACTTGGTTGTCATCTTCGTCCTCCTCGGGGTTGTGCTTTCCTGTACCCAACTCCTCATGGAAAATGGAAAGAAGAAGACCCAGGTGAATAGTCACAAACCAATGGACATGAGCAGAGTACAGCATCAACACCTTGGGGACCATAACAGTGGTCTTGGTATAAGTACCACTCTTGTTGGAAGTGGTGAAGACAACCATGTCGAGAGAGGGAAGATTGAGAATCTCGCGGTCGTCAAACTTCTTGTCTTCTTCCTCTTCGTAGGCAGACGAAGAAATGGACTCCTTGGCGAGCACGTTCTTGACAGACAACACAAAGCGTCGATCGTCGGTGTCGTCAAAAATCTGGTCGGAGTGATCACGAGCATACTGGCGAGCTTCCTCGTTGGATACTCCCTCCTGTGTGACTCCGCTCTTGTAATCCAAAATGCACTTTTCAACTCCAATTACCATCAGAGTAGACACATCCTTGTAAGTTTTGTCGTGGAGCAGCAGGCCAACGGCGATCTCACTTTCGGAAGACTCAAAGTTGACTTTCTGGAGCCAACAAGGTAGCTTTCGAAGAGCGTTGGGTTTCTTGGGCAAAGTGGGATCGTATGTGGTTGGGTCCTCTTCTTCCTCCTCCATTTCATGACCTAAAGCAATCTCCTCCTTGGCCTTGGCCTCTGCCTGTTCATGAAGCTCCTGATCAGCCACGTCATTTCGTCGCACGTTCTGTACAACTTCTCGTAGTCCCCTGACCACTTCAGCTTCAGTCATATCAAACCTAGCCTTAAGAAGCTGTCCATCGACCGACATGAGCAGCTTGGGAGCCATGTCTGCATTGACGGAGATTTTCAGAACCTCCGAGTCCAGAATGTTGTGTCGCGATCCCTCAGGGCTTCTGTACCACGAAGAGTAGCCCGTAACCTTGAGAGATGTCTGCAACTTGTACTTTGTCACCAGTTCGCTGTCATGCAGGTTCTCATGAGAAGAATACATGTTGCAGACAATAGCCTCACACGACGAGATGACCATCTTACGGGCCTTGTTGTCCTTGGAAGCTCGAGTCACCAGCACTCGAGCAGCTGGCTCCTCAATGGTCACCTTGAGGTTGGTGGCCGGTTTCAGACCCTTCAAGAAAAAGTGCTCGTCCGAAACCTTGGGAGGCTTACTCTTGGAAGACCGGTTGAGAGCAGTCAACAAGAGAGGGACGTGGTGGGTCTGAAGGTCGACTGTGGGAGACGAAATGGCCAGAGCACCAGTGATGAGCTGGCCGGAGTAGATGGGTTCGGCAGCTTCAGAATCGGTGTCACTGGTTTCTGCCTCAGAAGTAGAAGCAGAGCTAGAATCGCTCAGAATAGACAAGGTCCTGGAAAACATGTTTGTCTTGGAGTTGAGAGTCACCATGGGAACGTACACCAGCTCCTCGGGAACATCCTTGTTGACAGACAGACCGACCACCACTGAAATGACTGAAAAGATGGTCTGGTGTGCGGAATCCTCTGGCTCAAAGTACATTCGGAAAGCAGGGCTCTTGGGGTTGAGTCGTCGCAAATCGAGGTTGAAGTCCTTTGCCATGATAGCAAAGGATAGCTTGTCTCTCGGCGAGTCGTTGAATAGCGATGCAGGGATACGGTAGACTCCAAACTGGGCCACATGAACCTCCACCTCTCTGATTGTTCGAATTAGCAGAGTGGCAAGATTTGCCTTGACCAGAGCAGCCTCCTCGGCACACATGGCAGCCTCCTCGGCGACATGAGGCTTCTCCTCCACCACCGTCTCATGTTCAGGATCGTTCTTCTTGACCATCTTGAGGGCGTGCTTGATCTCCATGAGCTTGTCGACCAGAATGTTGATTCGACCCAGCTTGAAGTTGACCGCGAGCCGATTCAGACTCAGATCCTTCTTCTTCAGAAATCCTCGCACCTCCAGCAATACCGAGTCCAGGATCTCCTCCGTCTGCTCGTCATCATAGTCGTCTCCTGAGGGCTTGACCAGAAGCTCTCGGAAGATAACGGTGAAGAAGGCAGGCAATTCTCCGTCCATCTTGAGGTTGTCGTACAGAGTTCCCGTCACCGTGTGTCTTCTGCTGGCGATATGAGATCGCAGATCAAGCTGGAGCACCATCTGGGCCAGAATGAAGGTGCTGACGTCCTTGACATCGACTGTAGTGGAGTAGATGGCGAAGTCAATGAACCGTGTGATTGAGAGGAAGAACCGAACTACTCGAGTAGCGGCATTGTCGGGAGGCGTCAAACTCCACTCCTTGTTTACATATGTGCACCTCGTTGCCGATTTGGGCTTCTTAGGCTTGCTGTGAGACTTGTTCTCCTCCAGCTCCACGGGATCTATGCTGATATCCAGGCCAGACACGTAGAAGTTGATCCAGCCGGGCCGAGCAAACGACGGCCTATGTAGCAAGAAGCCCACCTTTCCAATGTTGATTTGCACGCCGGCCTTGGGTGAGAATGAAATGCCCCGAACACACAGGTATCCTAGTCGCTTGATGGAGATGCCTGTGGTGAGTCGAACGAGGGCGAACACCACAAATGACGCAATGTATGTGTACAACAGGTACTTGACCAGCGTCATGGTCAGTCCTTTCAAGTCCAGCACTGGGTTAGAGAAATGTTTGTCGTGTAGGTGGTGTAAGGTACTCACTTTTACCGTCTTATTAAAGAGGACCAGAATGTGTGTTGTTTTTTGTGGGTGAGTGTTGAAGGTGGTTTGAAACGCGTGATTCTGTGTTAGTCCATGCTGTCAATCACAAGTGGTGTGCCCTCCATTTCCTCACTCCATACTCACTCCCTATTTATCAGTTGTATGGTATGTCCCTTGTCGATGTTGTGAAACTTCACGGGCTGAGTTAGTAGTGTCCTGCACCTGTCACAATCTCCCCAATCAACTCACTGTTGGCACCAACTTCACTGGTGTACGCTTTCAACAAGACCAAGGCCGAGAGTCCGGGTGATCAAAGTCGTCGAGCAATGGTAAAGACCGCAGGTCCAGTCAAGGTTAATGCCTGAGCTTGCTGCGTTCTAGATGCAGACTGGTGGCTAAAGACTAAATCGCCCAAGCCAGTGGGGGGAATTGGGCCTGTGAGGAATATCAACAGTTGGATATGTGGAGTATGCGCAGGAGATCTGGTTACGCAGGCCACGAGCCAGATCCAATGTGTCTAAATTTCATTACTACCCTGACACCTTTGTTTTGTCGAGCCGATCTAAGCACAATAGTCAATCTGGTGTCAAGTGACAGCCTATGTAGCCAGCCCTGCAGTAAGTCCGTACGCGAGATGATGCCCATGTCTTTGTAGGCAGTGGATTACTTCTTAGCTTTGCAGGTAAGGCAGCGTTCCTTGTCGGAGTATAGGAAGCGACCACGCAAGTAGCTGGTCAAGCCGAAATTCGCAGGCAGATCGCCACACGACAATCCCGTATTACTCTCATCTACAACGCTCGGAAATATTCCTGCCAAGGAACCTAATATACAGTTGCTTACTGTGACGTTGCCTATCAACACCCACTTTTGGAGGCCATGTAGAGGTGCTTGAAGTTGTCAAGGGGAGCTATTTTGATTTTCAGCCCGTAATTGACCAACACTGAAACAGGAGCCCCATCTTCGTATTCCTGTATCGTGGCAAATTCTATCCACTCACGCTACTAACAATGTTCATATCGCATGCACCAACGTATACAGTTTTGAGTTAATATATGTTTATGGGTTGAACAAACTCCATAGCCCACATAGTTCCTGCCGAGTAATTCCAGCCGTTTGAGTGGTTGAAAGACAGGCGAAAGAGGTTCTTTGAGAATTGCGTGTTTGGGATCAGTCGGTGGTTTGGGGATGGTACTGCTTCAAATGCATGTCTAACCCTGGCTCGTTCTATGACCCCACTTTAAGTCACATTGTTATTTTATTAGCGTCAAATCCCGTATTGCTATCTCTACCTCAAGGTGAGTGATATATGGCGTTTGAGTGGCTTAGTTCTCAGATGGCTATGCTTCGAGTGGACTACTTACGAGTCGATTCGAGTTGTTATAAACTTGACGAGTCCACGCCAAATGAATTGAGGCTCGACATGACAGTTGTACGACCTCTCCGTCTTAAAAACCCCGGCTGGAAAAAAAAACGAGAACCAGAAAACAGGGTTGATCCTGTTCAACCGCATCAGAGAGACTTATTCAACTCAATGAGAAGAGCCCTTTCGTGGAGCACGCTAGATTCTAATACAAGGAAATCGTTGCAAAACATGCTCAGAAACTAGTCCTCCAGGTTTATGAACTGCTTGTACTCGTACTGCTACCATTGCCTCCTTAGAGCTCTCTCTTGTGTACAGTATATCGTACTCGTACTCACTGTCCTCATGGATCAATAGAATTTAATTTCGCTTCGTCCCAACTAAATAATAGCACCATAGACGCATTGTGAGCTCATTTTTCTTCAGGAAGTTCGTGTGGCTGAGAGTTTGAACAGTGAAACACAAGGGGCTAAATTAATTCTTACTGTAAAGTGTAACCGGAAGATTTGAACAATATTTGTAGGAATGCATTATTTCCAAGCCGGAATATTGATACGGATATATCCCCAAGTGTTTTTTTAAGAGGAAAAACGCACTGCGGCTCCTACCAGCCTCTAATTGCTGCCAGTTGAAACCTCCGCGTCGAGGGAAAATGAGGTTTTCTCTCCTGAAGGGGCACTGAGCTGAGTCTAAAGAAGATCCAAAATGCGCCATACAGTGGATAAAGATGCTACATATTTGAAAATTACATACCTCGATGTAGTTTGTCACGTGACGGGCATATTTCAAAAAAAATACTGCTAATCTTGACGCCATACATCTCCAACCGTTATGGTATTTGTCTGGACTCACTTCTAGGTTCGCGTCTCGAAAAGACTGACCTCCCAACAAACCCTAACCCTGTAAAATTTTGAAATTTACATATCCTGCACAAGCAAAACAGTGGACTGAACAATAGTGATACCACTAAAGAAACCCTTCAAAATGCCTCCCAAAAAGCAGCAGCAGAAGATGTCGCTCCATGAGTTCAATGCGACCGAGGACTGGGCCGACGACATGGACGACACTCCTCTTGACAGTGGTTACGACAACCAGAGCTACGGTGGATACTCCTCTAACAACAACTCTAGCTCCTACGGTGCTTCTCAGCAGCCTTCTTACGACCGACCCAAGCGAGACTACCCCGAGACTCCCGTCCCCGATGTTGCTCCTTGGCTCGCCAAGCTGGTCAACCTCCCCTACGACATCACCGAGGAGTCCGTCCGACAGTTCTTTGGTCCCGGTTACGACATCAAGGAGATCACTCTGGTGATGGACCGAGACACCGGAAAGCCCCGAGGATTGGTCAACATGGAGTTTGGCGACAAGGCTTCTCTTGAGCGAGCTCTGACTCTTTCTGGCCAGAGCTTTGGTGGACGTGTTGCCCGAGTCTTTGTTTCTACTCCTCGAGACACCCGAACCGAGCGAGACTGGACCCGACGAGGACCTCTTCCTCCTATTGAGGGTGAGTCTCGATCCGACACCCGAGACTGGTCTCGACGACCTGCTCCTCCCTCTTCCGACTTTGACGGACCCCGAGAGACCCGAGAGGCTCGAGAGGCCCGAGAGGATGCTGAGAACCCCCGAGACTTCTCCAACTGGTCTCGACGAGGACCTCTGCCCTCCAACGACAACGAGCAGCGAAAGACCCGAGGAATGGAGTTCCGAGAGCGACGATCTCGACAGGAGGACCCCGAGAACCCTCGAGATTTCTCCAACTGGGAGCGACGAGGACCCCCCAAGGGTGAGGCTGTTCTGCCCGAGCAGCGAGAGCGAGCTCCCCGACCTCCTCGAAAGGAGCGATCCCCTACTCGAGCTGATCAGGTCGACTCTTGGAGAGGTGGTGACTCCAAGCCCTCTGGACCCGGTAAGACCGTGAACCTGTCCGGAGGCTCTCTCTTTGGCGCTGCTAAGCCCGTCGACACCAGCGAGCGACTTGCTGCCATTGAGGCCCGAAAGGAGAAGGAGCGACAGGAGCTGCTTGCTCGAAAGAAGGAGGACAAGCCCAAGGTGGTCAAGGAGGACAAGACCGAGCGAACCTGGGAGCGACGAGGACCCCTGCCCCCCAAGGGCCGAGACTCCAAGCCCGCTGGAGCTTCCAAGAAGGACGAGTCCAAGCCCAAGCCCAAGGCCACTTTTGCTGCCCTGGCTGTTGAGGACGAGTCTGCTGAGGACGAGACTGTTGAGGCCCCTGCTGAGACTGTCGAGGAGACCAAGGAAGAACTCGATCTGCCCGCTGCCGTTGAGAAGCTGGAGATTGAGGATGATGGAGACTGGAATGTTGTTTCTGGCAAGAAGCGACGATAAAAGGATTTGTATGTAAATGAACTGATGTATAAGTATAAGTATTGAGTGGATAGTGTGAGCAGGCAATTTACGTTTCAACATGAGACAGGGTCATAACGTGTTTCAGAGTGCACTTATGGAAGGTGGGTTAACAGGAGACGTAACGTGTATCTTCTCTACGTCGCAAGAATATATGACTTTCGTATGCCAGTCTGCGTGCCATTGCATGTTATCATGTCCTTTGAGGTTGTTTGTTTGAAGGATCTGGATGAGCCTCTCTATACATTGATCTGAGTGATGAAGGGTCACAGAACGCGCAAGCTCCAGAGAAGAGGTGCATCTAATAAAATCACCCATCACGATGGCGCTGATTTCGTTTTTCTCTGTCTCCTCTTGTACAGCCTCATCTCTTGGACCTACTGTAACAGTGTCATGTGGATCACGTAATCCACCAATTCTACTGATATGGCTCACGTGACCTTATCGATGCGTGGGGAATTTAAATTGCCAGTTTAACACGTAGTCAAATTTAAATCGTCCTGAGCCTGATGATATTGACGTTGGATTCAGGTTAATTGGCAGCAAGAAAGCAGGGGCCTTACTGACAGGTTTTTTTTCCGGGCTCAGCCTTGGTAAAGTCGGTTTTTGGTTTGGCCACGAAAAATCACATGAGACAACTTTAGCCCACGTGTAGGCTGCGTGACAGCTCGTGCCAGAAGGCGACTCGATACAGTATATATAATAGATGCACGACCCAGTGCGCTTGCACCCGCGTGGTATTATCTAAACGGCGCTTTCTTTACAACCGTTGAGTGAACGGCATTAAGCGACACTCGGATGATGAGGTTCACGATAACCTTGTGCTGCGGCATTAAGCGAATTTCCCATTAAGTCCGGGGTATTATTCAAGAGCCCAGGAGATTGTAACCCGGGACATTGTACGGCTGTAGCCTGTTACAGTGCCGTTCCTCTCTCCAGACGTATCGGCACTTCCTCCAATTGTCTTGACTAAAGCCAGCTGCATGGTTCAGATTGCACTCTATGAGCCTGTTATGGTTTAGTCCTCCGTCATGCATTCGGCTGCCTTAACGAGGGCATCTGGCCAGCCGAGAAGCTGAATAACTATTATGTGGCGGCCATGTGAGGATAGGCGGAAGGCCATTACAGAATACTGCATGTGCGTCACCAAAATCACACTATATATTCTATCTACAGTGGCCCCATCAAAGCACCTGCCAGACCCTCAGCCTCCTGTCTATCACACGGACAAGTTAACTTTGCTGTTGCATGCAACTTACATGCAAATCGAAAACTGCACACTCGACCAACGTCAACTGCGGGAGTCATTACACTCACGACACATTGCACAGCGTCTAACGCCGAAACTGCGCTGAACCTCTCTGCATCCGAATCCGCCGACTCTGCTTCACTAGGCCACTTCTCTTGAAGCATTTACCTCGACCACAACCACACTTGTAAGATATCTACACCAGAAGACAAGACTTGCAAGAAGACGACACCCTACAAGTTCACAACTAGAAACAACTAGCTAGGCACACCTTTCTCTCTTCACACAATGGGAAACAACCCCAGCAAGTCCAAGGGCGGGCTGCAGTCGTACCCTTCGTTCTCACGATCGGACACCCAGGGCTCGACACGTTCCGGTCGGTCCATCCGGTCGCGACTGAGCAGCATGTCCAACAACTCGGAGGCGTCATACAAGACGGCAGGCGGTGAAACCGAGCCCCAGAACGTGCCCGGAGCACCCACCACCGCACAGGACCCCAACAACCTAAGTGTCGACCACCTGGCACCACCAGTGGACAATGCAACCCTGCCGCCATCCATGCAGCAGATTGAGCCCAAAGACCCCATTCTCGTGCGTGCTGACGGCGCTGGTGGTGCTGCCCAAGACACTCCCGACGCCGTTTCACAGCCCGTGACCCCAGCAGCCGTCCCATCGGCAGGATCTTCACCAAAAGACGGAGGACCATCATCATCATCAGCTGACGGGCCCGGATCGGGATCGGACTACTTTGCCCGACGTCAGCTCTTCTCGCCCCCACCAGGAACCCCGGCCACCCCTGGAAATGATTCATTCCTCTCCGGCCCGTCCACTCCTAACATCATCAGCGAAAACAACATGACGCTCAACATTGACGAGGTGATCCAGCGGCTGCTGGACGCCGGCTACTCGGGCAAAATCACAAAGGCTGTGTGCCTCAAAAACTCGGAGATTGCTCTCATCTGCAGACGGGCTCGGTCTATTCTGCTGTCACAACCAACACTGCTCGAGCTGTTGCCACCAGTCAAGATTGTGGGAGACGTGCACGGCCAGTTTGGAGACCTCATTCGAATGTTCGACATGTGCGGCTTCCCACCAGCAGCAAACTACCTGTTCCTGGGAGACTACGTGGACCGAGGCAAGCAGTCTCTGGAGACAATCCTGCTGCTGCTGTGCTACAAAATCAAATACCCTGAGAACTTTTTCATTCTAAGAGGAAACCACGAGTGTGCCAAGGTGACCCGAGTCTACGGCTTCTACGACGAGTGCAAGCGACGATGCAACATCAAGACATGGAAGACGTTTGTCGACACATTCAACACTCTGCCCATTGCCGCGGTGGTGGCCCAGAAGATCTTCTGCGTGCATGGCGGTCTCTCTCCGTCGCTCAGTAGCATGTCTGAAATCAGGTCCATCGTGCGGCCCACAGACGTGCCTGACTACGGTCTGATTAACGATCTGCTGTGGTCCGACCCTGCAGACACACAGAACGAATGGGAAGACAACGAGCGAGGAGTGTCTTATTGTTTCTCAAAGGTGGCCATCAACAAGTTCCTGACAAAGTTCTCGTTCGATCTGGTCTGCCGAGCACACATGGTGGTTGAGGATGGCTACGAGTTCTTCAACGACCGTTCACTTGTAACTGTCTTTTCGGCCCCCAACTACTGTGGAGAATTCGACAATTGGGGCGCCGTCATGAGCGTGTCCGAGGAACTGCTGTGTTCCTTCGAGCTGCTCAAACCGTTGGATTCGGCCGCATTGAAGCAGGAAATGAAAAAGGGAAAGCACCAGCGAAGACTGAGTCTAGAGACCCGAAGTGCTCCTGCTACCCCTCAGAGCGTCTAGACGCTGACAAACTTACTCGCATCTACATTTGCCTGAACCAGTGCTCAAGGTTGCTGGCATATATACTGAGCTATTATATACTGAACAAATTTGTATTTATGGAGGTTCTCTCGACGAATGGTGGGATGATGATGTAATATATATGTAATAAAAATGAATAAATATCTATAGACTGACCCACTCACTACCTCCCCCGTCCACCTCAAGGTAGACTTGGGTGATGATGTAGTCTGCTAGACAGGATAACTCGACGTCTGTAACTTCGTTTCCATCAGGATCCTCTTCTTCGATGGTGAGAAACATGCGAGTAATGATCTTGTCAATCTTTACTATCTCTTCGGGAGTGTTGAGATGAGAATGAAATCCCAGGGTGTGGGAGATGGAGGCCAAGTTGAGACAGAGCATAGCCAGAGCGTGTGCGAACTTGTTGAACATGGCTGGTTTCTCTGACGAGACCTGAGGTAGTGGGTCTTCCAAATACAACGGGTAGTTGTTGTTGGAGATGCGGATATATGGATGACGTTTCTGAGGGAGAAGAATGGGGTAAGGAAGAGGAGCTCCCAGGTAGTATGCTGCAAGACAGGTAAAAGATGCAAGTCTGTCTAGCGCAGTGTTGATCTCTCGATGAGACGACATGCAAAGTGTAATGATATCAGGTAGAGACAGTGTTCCAATCAGTGGAGATGGGTCTGAAGTCGAGCCAACGGAAGTGTTACCACTACCTCGTCTGACCTTCCTCAAGCGAATGTTGTATAGAGAGACTAGCTCTCGACAGAGCACGCTCTGCTTGGTCAGTAGACTGTGTGGGATCTCCGTATTGACCTTGGTTTTCAACTCTTGAATATCCTGAGACAGTTTCCGTTTGATTTTCTGATGCTCGTTGACACTCTGTGTGTGTAGCGAAGCAGCTGATTCTCTCATATTTGAAACCTGGCTTTTTAGTGTAGCCAGGTGTAGCTTTTTGGCTGCAATCTCGTCTGCTTGGCTGTCTCTGGCTTTTCTGACTGCCTCCAGCTCCCTTCGAACTCCCTGCTGTTTGATTTTGAGTAGTCGCAGACGGAACGGGTCTGTCTCAGGGTCCTTCTCTGGGTGATCCAGCTTATCGATGTTCTCCACTTTCTTCGTCACAGCTTCCAGTGAAGCGTCGATCTTGATTTGCGCCACCCGGTGAGCCAGAATGGAGTAATTAGCACATCCACAGCACATCATTTCGTTCTCAGGAAACCTCTGATCGCAAATCGAGCATGGTACAGAGGATAGGGTGACTTTCTGCGGTCTGTGGGTTCTCGGTCGTGGCTGAGGAGCTGCCTGTGGTTTGACTGGTGTTGTTCGCATCCGCTGAGGAACTGCCTGAGGCACTCCAGGGCCAGGTCGACGGTTGAAGACCGAAGACACGGGCTTGGGTTTCATTGCTGCGCTCTGGGACGCACTTAGAGGGTCCATTTTCATCGTCGTGTCCAGTATATGGCGTTCTAGGGTGGGTCCAGTGAGCCTGATTCTAGTGATGGATTAGTTTTGGATGCTGCATGGTATCTGCACGTGACCAGTCTTGGTGCATGCGGGGTGCTAACTGTATGAATGAAGCCCCATTCAACACCACCAAAGGGATTCTTTTAATAAAACGAACAAAAAATAATATAATAACTACACCTCTGTGGACAATCGACTCTCCAAATGACTTCTCTCTCATGGTTCAAGTATTAATAGGACCATATGTATAGCTCTACTCTCGTCTAACCAAAAAACCATTTCTAACTGCAATACTCATTAGCTTATATGACGATACAATTCTTGTTCTGCGCAGCAGGGTCAGTCTTGTTCTGGGTCTTCTCAATCTCCTCCACCAGGAGCTCGAAAGCTCTGGCCACATTGGTACCATCACGGGCAGAAGTCTCGACAAAGACACCTCCCCAAGATGCAGCCAGCTCCTTTGCCTCCTCGACGGACACCTGCCGCTGGGAGTCAAGATCGGACTTGTTGCCCACAATCACCAACGGGATTGACGACGAGCCTGTAGCGTTGAGAATCTTGTCGTGGATGATGGGGAGCACGTCAAAGGTGGATCGTGAGGTGACCGAGTACACCAGCAGGTAGCCGTGGACGCCCAGAAGATGCTTCTGGTTCATGATACTGAACTCATCCTGGCCGGCTGTGTCGATGATCTCCGTGTTGTACTCAATGCCCTTGAACACAATGGTCTTGGAGAACTGGTTTTCGATCGTGGGGTAGTACGACTCCACGAAATGCTGCTCAACGAACTGCACGGTCATGGACGACTTGCCGACGGCTCGAGAGCCTACCACGGCGATCTTTCGTGCTCGCTGTGCTGCCATAGTGGTTTGGGTGGTGGTGTGGGGCTGTGGACGTGTGATGTGTTAGAGCTGTGGTGTTACAGAGCTCTAGAAGTGGATGGGGGTGGGTGGGTGATGTGCGTTACGTGATGAGGTGGTCGAGACGGAGACGACTGATGATGAGTCTGACTATCGACAGTGACTGGGTGTGTGTGGTGATGGTGACGGCCAACGTTGCGTTGGGAAGTCTAAGGTTCGAGGTTATGACCACACCGTTGGGGCAGCACGGGTCAGCAGGAGGGCTATTTACAGTGGCCAAAGCTAGAACAAGGCGAGTGATCATGTGGGAGACGATGCGGCATTTGGGATACTTATCGCGGGGCCTTGAAACCCCTTTACCCACTACCCACTACTTGTACTCTACTCTTTCGGTCGCAGGCACTCTTGAAAGAAGCAGTGATAGGGTGATTAGGGTTGGGGGTTGTCTGCCCCACCACGCCGAATAAGCCAAAACGGAAGTGCAAGAGCAGCCATGATAATCCTCCAGAACAATGAATAGAGCACCCTCAAATGTCTACAGAACCAGTGCTGAGCTTGGCATGTGTGAGGTCACGTTTTACGCGCTCGCTGTTCTTCATCCAGTACTGGTTGCTGGTTCTGCCTCATCATCACCTGTCAGCTGACACAATGGATTGGTGGGCCGAGCTAAACAGCTTCCAGATGTGTTCGGTGCATGTGGCTCTAGCTTGTCAGAGTGACAGGCTCGGGTTAGGGTGAAGATGGGTGTGAGAAGGGAGATGGTGGTGCACAGCTCCTTTGAATACAAATACTGGTGCGATTGCACTGGTACAACTTAGTGTCTCAGTCAGCTATTATGTTTTGCTGTTGCACTGTTTCTGAGTCTCGATCTGAAATTTCACCAGATGCATTGCCTCTGTATTTTAAACTACAATCGTAGCAGACCCTAAATACACCCCATATAGCTCTCATTAATAGCAGAAAAAGTGGCAGCCGAGATGCATCAGGAGACTGGTCAGGTGCACCATCGCTTTATCGTATCACCGACGTCGTTCTGCTCATTTATAGTTGCTTCTGCGACCCACCATCTAAGCCCAAAGAGACATTCTTATCTTAATAGTGGATCGGTATTATGGCTCGGACGACCGGAAAGATCAGCAACCAACCAATGCTGATCCAGGGCAAAGGGAGATATGCCAGAAGGTCAGCGCAGAGAGAGGAATACAGCCAGATTCCCCAAAGTAACCGTTTACAACGTCCACGTTTAATAACTCAAGTTTGCCTTTTGGCTGAAAAACAAAAAAGAAAACTCCGCCAACTATCGTACAATAGTCGTTCACCTGAGGTCTGAGAGTCAAAGAGCCGCACTTTGGGTCGATCAGTCACGTGATTCTGGGACGATGACCGTAGCTCTTACTCTGAGAGCAGCAAAGTGTAAGCTCATATGATTGTGTCTCAATTGCTGCTTTTAATCGGCCTCTTTGTATTGGTTGGGTCTTGTCTCATCGAACTATGTTATTATGCGCTCGTCCGTGTAGAAAATGCAGCATTATGAAGGCATGCAAAATACACTGCAAGCGGGTCCAGCTACATAACCACGTCAACACGAGGCGCGCAGAGCCTGCCAAGCCAGTCTGCAATTTTTTCTTCTTGTCGTGTTTCTCGTATGTGCCGGATCCAAGGACAGGGGCTACTGTAGTGCAGTGTGAGAGAAGGTACAAGTACGTTACCGTGGTATCATGTGTGTGAGAAGGAATTCTGAAGCGCCCATGTAATGAGACCAAAATATCTGGGTGCAATTGAAGAGGGAGAAATAATCAGATCTCTGTATACATCCTTTCTTTTACCCCAGTTTACGACTCTCCTGGTGCATCTGGCCGTTTGCTCTATATGGAGAAGCGATGCAAAAAACGGTTGATTGACGGCATTTGACAAGGTTCAGCATGAGCGGTTGCCCCTTTGGGCTGGTAAGTCAATTGTTTAGACCGTTTGAAGGATGAGTCTATGGATGTTCGAGATAGCTGCGTGATACTCAGGCTGTATACAGCTATATATAACAAGCAATAGTTACAACATGGAAGTCCTTGTTGATCAATACCGGAGGCCTGTGTGATGAGGAAAATGGCACGATACAGGATTTTTCACGGGATTGCACGATAAACGCACCCCCATTCGTAGAAATGGCTCCGGCTTTCACTTTATCTCCATACTCTCAAAATTTCTCCATTTTTGACTGTCCAAACAAACCCAATTTCACCCCGGGGTACAGGTGTGGCGCACGTTGTAGTAGATTGCAGTAGCCCTAGTCCACCCCGGAAGGATGGGATCCGAGACCCAAAGTTACCCTGTCTCATGATTATCCGAAGTTCCGGGGGGAGCCATCTGGCATTTAGAGAGCGCATTTCAAGGGGAAGGTGGATTGAGGGATAGCACCAAATGAAGAGGCGGAGATGACTGCTGACACTTGCGTACCTGCGTCGTTTACGTTTCTACCGCCATTCCCCATGTGGATCCCGCAACCGCTAGGGTAATTATACCCGCCTCGCCATGTCTCATTTTCTCTCATATCGACTCACACCCATGACAAGCTTCATAATGACTCTGGGGAAGAAGCACACTTGTAGCTCGGTGCAACTGTATGTAGTGTACGGTCGTACGTCACAGCATGAGCAGTAGAGTCTGGAGAAAGGCGGCAGAATTCTCAAAATCACCAATCCACGCCTATCGTCCCGCTTCCTCTATATATACACTCTTCCCTACTCAACATACGACCCTACCAATACACCAATTAACCCCAACTCAGGGACTGCGGCTCAACATTCTGCAAGGCTTGGAAAGATTTGGCTTTTACCTTTGGTCAACGTTTTTTTTTTTGGATGAAGTCAAAAGCTAAGGAGCACTCGCATCGCAAACGAATATCGAGCGTGGCATATATAAAGGAAGCGTGTCCTGATCCCTCACCTGCCGAATTACCCCAACATACACACAATGTCTGCCGTTCTCAAACAGCGAATTCGATACAAGCCTTACTTGGATAAGATCCGAACTGCTGCCCAGTGCGTCGAGCTTTTTGGCGCAAAGCCCAACCAGTACGTTGGATGGTCCGGATTCACCGGAGTCGGAGCCCCCAAGGTCGTCCCCGATGCCGTCTCCAAGTACGTTGAGGAGAACAACCTGCAGGGCCACGAGAACTGGCGATACAACCTGTTCGTCGGCGCCTCCGCTGGTATGGAGATCGAGTCTCGATGGGCCAACAACGACATGATTGCCCGACGATCTCCCCATCAGGTCGGAAAGCCCATTGCTGCTGCCATCAACGAGGGCCGAACCGACTTCTTCGACAAGCATCTGTCCATGTGGGCTCAGGATCTGACCTACGGCTTCTACACCCGAGACAAGAAGGAGAACTCTCTGGACATTGCTGTCATTGAGGCCACCGCCATCACCGAGGACGGTCACCTGATTCCCGGTCCCGCCGTTGGTGCTTCCCCCGAAATCGTCCACATGGCCGACAAGATCATCATTGAGCTCAACACCAAGACTCCTTCTTTCGAGGGTCTTCACGACATCAACATGCCTGTGCTGCCTCCTTTCCGACAGCCCTACCAGATCACCGACGTTGCCCAGAAGATGGGAACTCCCTACATTCCTCTCGACCCCTCCAAGGTCGTTGCCATCGTCGAGTCTGAGTTCGCCGATGTCGTCGGTGCCAACACCCCTGCCGATGAGGGCTCCAAGGCCATTGCTGCCAACCTCATTGAGCTCTTCCAGCAGGAGGTCAAGGCCGGCCGACTGCCCGAGAACCTGCTGCCTCTGCAGTCCGGTATCGGTAACATTGCCAACGCCGTCGTCGAGGGTCTGGCTGACGCCTCTTTCAAGGACCTCAACGTCTGGACCGAGGTGCTGCAGGACTCCTTCCTGGACTTCTTCGAGTCTGGCAACCTCAACTTCGCTACCGCCACCTCCATCCGACTGACCGAGGACGGTTTCAAGCGATTCTTCGACAACTGGGACGAGTTCTCCAAGAAGCTGCTGCTGCGATCCCAGGTTGTCTCCAACAACCCCGAGATCATCCGACGACTCGGTGTCATTGCCATGAACACCCCCGTCGAGGTCGACATCTACGCCCACGCCAACTCCACCTGTGTTAACGGCTCCAAGATGCTCCACGGTCTGGGAGGCTCCGGTGATTTCCTGCGAAACGCCAAGCTCTCCATCATGCACACTCCCTCCGCTCGACCCTCCAAGACCGATCCCCTCGGTATCTCTTGCATTGTCCCCTTCGCTACCCACGTTGACCAGACCGAGCACGATCTGGACATTGTCGTCACCGAGCAGGGTCTGGCCGATCTCCGAGGTCTGTCTCCCAAGGAGCGATCTCGAGAGATGATCAACAAGTGTGCCCATCCCTCTTACCGAGACCAGCTGCTTGCTTACGTTGAGCAGGCTGAGTTTGAGTGCGCCAAGAGCCGATCTCTCCACGAGCCCCACGTTCTCAAGAACGCCTTCAAGATGCATACTAACCTTGCCGAGAACGGAACCATGCGACTTGACAAGTGGTAAACACTATATAAGAATGTATTTATTTTCTCTCTTCACATCTGGACATTGTCCCTTGATCTTGTAGCTACAGTACAATTTTTGAGACGAACCTTATGCATGTCAAACACTAACTGACATAATATCTGAATCACCGCCAACGGCTTCCCCCCTTGTCAACCATCGTGCGGCTACAACCAAGCTACAAGCCCTTGTTCACCTTCCTTGTTCGGGATCTCAACGACGCGATGCCATGGTATATAGACAAGGAGGGCAAGACTATGTTGAATAATGCATCGCAATGGCATATCTCAACAACATGATTGGCCGCAGCAGCTACTTGCTGACTAATATCATAGCTCTCTGTTGACTATAGCTCAACACTCATTGGAGTTATAGATCAGTCTTAGAGTAGGTGAGATCAACGTCCCCACCGGGTCGTTTTGGTTGAGTCTAGTTTCTCTGGGTGTTGGGAGAGTCTTAATATTATACAAGCAAAAAACAGTCATCTAAATTAGTCCTCGTACTGTACAGCTCAACGAGACTTGTTATCAGTGCCGCCAATATGTGGGGGTACAAGGAGTGAGAATGGGGGTGCAGTGAATCCGCTGGGTGGTTGTCAAATAAATACTTCCCCCCACGCAATCATTACAGTTGTGCCTCATGCGTTATCAATCTCTGAAATCTAGGAACTCCCGAGAGTTCTGGTCCAAAATCTTGAGTGCCTCCTCCTTTGTAATGCCCTTAACATGGACTACAAGATCCAGAATCTCTTGCATCAGATCATCCATTACAGGCCCGGCCTTGTAGTAATCCGACTCGATAAGCAGCCGGTTGTCTGGAATCTTGGTCAATAATGGTGCAATCTTGTCCACCTTTTGCTCAAATCGATCTCCTTCCCTATCAATGTGCCCGCAGGTTATGACGCTGCTCACAGACACGAAGATGCGGACCTTGGTAGGCTTCTTCTTGGAACCCTGCAGCTTGAACCAGCCTACCAGAAAGTCGGGAGGACCGGAATAAGAATGCAAACAAACTGTCAAAGGTTTTCCAGGGTTCTTCTTGATGGTTTCAGTAACACACTCAAGCAATGCTCCATGACACTGCACTCCATGCAAAGAGATGGGTCTACCATAGTCAACAGCTAGCTGCAATTGGAGACCCAAAATGATCCTTTGGTGATCAAGAGACACTCTGAATGGAGATAGATTGTCCTCATCAATGCCTTTGATTCTAAATGGCTTATCTAATCCTGACTCTCCAACCATTGCACCAGGATACCTCTCCAGGCCGAGTCTCATACGTTCCAGGTACTCGGAGAATGGCATTGGTGGCTCTTGACTCGCTGCAAAGACTTGCAATTCGTCCTCAGTACCCTTGGGGCCCGTCAAAACACGACTATAATGCTCCTTTGCGTCCAGCCCTTCTTCCGTATACACCTTCCATGTGAACCAAGGATGGTATCCGAAACACGGCACGACCTTGGGCCAATCAGCGATTGATTCCACTCTTTCAATATCTTGAAAGTTGGTCGACATGCAGGCCAAAAGGTCTGTTTTCATGCTCGGAATCAGACCGAGGGTATCTGGAGAATCTGTAGGGTGACAATGGGCATCAAACATGGTAGTTATGGAGAAGTTACGAGAGATGTTCAAGCTTACAAACAAGCATCATCGTGAGGGTTAGGGTATTTGGTGGAGGAGACCTGGGTGTGATTTCCACAACTTATACACACAAGTACATTTCATCTCTTGTCCTTTACTATGGAGAGCACTATTGTACTCGTACTTGTACTAGTCATGGAACTTTCTAAAAGCACAGCTGCAGGTCGCGTAAATTAATTACTGTACACTGTGAGTAGAGTGGCTTCAGTTGTATTGGAGTGTAAGTTCAGCGGTGGTTGTAGACTTTAAGTTCTTGTAGCCCAGTAGATAAGTGGAATCTGCACTATTATGTAGTGGAGATTTCAGAATGCACTTTTGACATGACCATTGCGTTTTTGTGACAGCCAATCATTCGTCTATACCTCTCACTTTAGCGGATTAATTTCATTCCGTAGTCCTGCATAAAACTTAAACAGCGCTGCATCTGGGTCCCAATCGCGGCGTTATCGAAAAAAATCACATCGGCACCACCCACCACGAAGATGAAAGCCAAGCAGTATGTGCCGCCATGGAAACAGCCCTACATCATTGCGGTTGCGGGATCCTCGGGCTCGGGAAAGACCTCGGTCGCTCAGCGCATCATTAAGCAGCTGAATGTGCCATGGACCGTTCTATTGTCAATGGACAACTTCTACAGGACGCTGACCCCTGAGGAATCTGCTGCTGCTCATCGAAACGAGCACGACTTTGACACGCCTTCCGCATACGACACTGATGATCTGGTCCAGTGCCTTCGAGATATCAAGGCAGGTCAGCGAGTCAACATCCCCACTTATTCCTTCGTCGAGCATGCCCGAACCGACAAGACTGTGAGCATCTATGGCGCCAACATTGTGATCCTCGAGGGTATCTATGTGCTCCACGACCACCCCGGGCTGTTGGATCTCATCGATATGAAGATCTTTGTCGATACTGATCTGGACATTTGTCTGGCTCGTCGACTCACTCGAGACATGCTCCATCGTGGCCGAGACATGAATGGTATCCTTAACCAGTGGCGGAAGACAGTCAAGCCCAACATTGAGCGGTATCTGCGACCCACAATTGCCAATGCTGATGTCTTGATCCCTCGAGGACGTGACAACGTCGTAGCTATCGATATGGTGGCCCAACACATCACCAAAATTCTTACAGACAAGAGTGAACGGCATTTGGCAGATCTCTGCTCTTTGATCGACGACGACGAGCTGGCAGCCGAGGAAGCAACATGGAACAAGCAGATCCATGAACTGAAACAGTCTCCCCAGCTGATTGGCATTCACACTATTCTCTGTTCAGATGATACTAAGCGGGCTGATTTCGTGTTCTACTTTGACAGAATTGCTACCCTACTGGTTGAAAACGCGCTTCAGCATTCCAAGTTTGAGAACATCTCCGTCGAAACGCCTACAGGCAGCACATTTGAGGGAGTTCGACGTCTGGGAATCGACAACACCTGTGCTGTAGCCATCATTCGAGCTGGTGAATGCTTCGACCGTTCCGTCAAGAGAACCATCCCTGCCGTGCGCATGGGCAAGCTGCTGATTCAGAGTGATATTTCCACTGGAGAGCCCAAATTGCATCATCTGAACCTTCCCACCTGCATTTCAGAGCCCGACGCCTTTGTTCTGATATGTGACGCACAGCTCTCATCTGGAGCTGCTGCTATCATGGCGACTACAGTCTTGGTTGACCACGGTGTCAAGGAAGAAAGCATTGTCTTCGTTTGCTATCTTGCATCTAAACGAGGTCTTCAGCGATACCTCAACGCCTATCCTAATGTTCATATTGTGGTTGGCAAGATTCTCGACGGCAGCCATGGTCGATTCATCGACACCAAGTACTATGGTACTTAGAAGCTGTACACAGCTAGCATTTATAATATTAACAATCGGTAAGATATATTTGGTGTGTCTCTCATATATAAACAGCTTAGTCATATATCCGATTTCTCGTAGCTACGACAAAGTTCTGGGCTTTTCCAGTTTGTTCCAAACCTTAATATTGAACATCGTGAACTTTTTTCTGGAGGTTTTCTAGAAAAGTCCAGAACTTGCATGAGGTATGCATGATAAGTATATAACGATGAGGTATCCTCCGTTTTTTAGAATCATCAACACACAACACAACAAAACACACACACTCGAAATGGATTTCTTCTCTCCTTACTCCAGCTATAACAACAACGACTATGGCTTCTACAGCCCTCCTCAGACCAGACGGCAGTCTCGACAGCAGCAGATGCTGAGACGACAGGAAGCCCAGAGACAGGCTGAAGCTCGCGAGTACGCTCGACAAGAAGCCGAGGCTCGAGCTTACCACAAACACCGACAAGAGCTTTACCGACAGCAGCAGCTCGAGGCTGAGGCTCGACGACAGGCTGAGGCTCGAGCTTACTACGATCAGTTGGCCCGACGGCAGCAGCAGTATGCTTCTGATCCTTTTGCTCAGCTTTTTGGAATGAGCCATCCCTCTTATGCTCCTTTCAACAACTTTGACGAGTCCGAGGATGAGTGCGAGCATGTTGTGCCCACTCAGGACGTGGCTATGGATTCTCCCACTGCCTCCGAGTCTCACACCGATTCTGAGGGCCAGAACAACTCGGATTCTGACAACGACGTGTTTTACGACAGTTTGGAATCTGCGGAACCCTCTGAAGATGAGGATGAGGACTCTGAATCCGAGGCCGAGTCTGTGGAGCCTGCTCCTACTGTTGTTGTGTACTCTACTCCCCAGCCTGCTGTGGAGAAGAACGTCACTAAGCGACTTAACAAGATGGCTCCTGTCATTGAGCGACATGTTGAGACCTTTGAGCGAATCAAGAAGGCTATCTCTGGATCTTCTTCTGACTCTTCTGACGACTACGAGTCTCTTCTGAGCTCCACCAAGTCTCGACTCAAGGTCATCCAGAACGCCCAGATGAAGTTGGAACAGCTCTACGACCAGCTCGACTCTATCAAGACTCACAACACCAAGGACAAGGCTATGCGAACAGCTCTGATTAAGAAGTCTGTTGGCACAGCTGAGGCAATTGACTCTGTTGTTCAGACTCTCAAGGAACAGCGAAACTTCTACAAGCAGTGCGTGGATGAAGCAAGTGCTTCTGACTCTTCTGCTGACTCTGCCTCTGATACCAGCTCCGCTGACATTGTCTACCATGTCACCCTGGAGGAGGTTCCTGACTCTGACTTGTCTGAGTTCTCTGAGTAAACCAAAGCTCAACTACAAAAACATTATACCCCGTAGCTCTGCACTAACAACCTGTACATATTTAATGATTATAAACTGAAATTCCTGTAGAATGGTACGTATGATACGAGTTAAGAACACAGTCAATTTCACCATTGGTGCCCCTATGAGGTAATTAATTTACCCTGAAAAACTCCACTATTTATCAATTAATTTTTTTTTACTACCGTAGATATAGATCTGTTATGCCTAGTAGCCAGACAAAGTCATGAAGAAATACCCAATGGTGATGATGACAATGTAGACCAGAATGGAAGAAGGCACACCTCGAGTGATGAAATTGGACACAGTAAGGTACCGTCGGCCCATCTCATCAGTCATGCAAATAGCGGTGACGTTGGGGAAACCAGAAGTAGGCAGACCCATGGCGGCCGAGCACAACAGAGCCGAAACCATGACAAGGATTCGAGGCTGGGGATCGGGAAGAGACTCGCCAATGGTCTTGACGAGAGGCAGAATGACCAGAGCGGCCACGGTATGCGACACAAAGGTGGCAACAACAAGCACCAGCATTCCAAACACAACAATGACTCCGAAGAGATCCAGCGAGCTGAGCTTGACGGAAATTGCAGAGGCAATAGTAGCCAGCAGACCGGACGAGGCCACAGCCTTACCCATAACGACACCACCCATGGCCAGAGCAATAATGGTCCACAGGAAGTTGTTGAAATCCTCGGTGGTCAGCAGACCTGTTCCGAAGAAGAGAACAATGGGAATGAGGGCAATGACACCCATGTTTCCAAGCACAGGCTCAAGCTTCTGGGACATGCACCAGAGGACAATGGTGAGCAGGGAGCCAAAGACGACAAAGTACTGCTTGCCAGTGAAGGGCTCTCTCATTCGTCGAATGGGGGTCAGCTTGAGATCTCCGGGAGGGAACGTGAGCATGAGGAAGAACCAGACGATGACGAGAGACACAATGGACACGGGGATGGCGACAGCAAACCACTGCATCCAGGTGGGGATGGGGTCCATGTTCTCGAGGGCGATAAGATTCTGAGGAGAAGCAATGGGAGATCCCATACCGCCAACGTTGGCAGCCAGAGCGATACCCAGGATGACGGCCTTGGCGAAGGTGGAGTCCGGAGGAAGAGTTCGCAGCAGAGGCTGGGAAATGGAGTAACACAGCACGGGGGAAGCCACATTAGAAATCCACATGGAAAGGAACCAGGCGACAAACATGAGGGTGAGCAGCACGACTCGGGGAGAAGAACCGGCCTTGGACAGGATAGCGGTGGCCAGAATCTTGGCGATATCGTACTTGGACAGAGCAGCAGCCAGAGTGAAACCTCCAAGCAGCAACATGATGACAGAAGACCACATTTGCGAGAAGACGACATCGGCAGCAGCGGGAGCTGTGAGTCGGTGGGTGACGGTGTTTCCATGCTTGTCAACAGTTGTACCAAGGTTGACACGCAACACGACAACCAGGAAGGGCAGCATCATAGAGGTAACAAACAGAGGAAGGGCTTCGGTAGCCCAGAAGAAGGATGCAAGAACAATAATAGCGAGACAGTTGTTCTGGGCATCACTGTCAAAGGGAGTAATGACATGGGTGAAGGTGAGCAGGAGACCCAGGCCAATGAGGACCAGAATGGCTCTTCGTCCAACAAGGGCTCGCGGCAGGCGCAGACCCCACATCATCACATCGTCGACCTTTTCAAGCAACAAGCTAGTGGGTTCTTCTCCCTGCAGTCGCACGTTTCTGTTTCCTCCGATGATATTGAGGTTGGCGGCCTGTGCCTTTCTCTCCATGCCGATCATGTCTCTCCACACGGTGTTTCGCTCCCACACAATGTGTTCACGCAGATGCAGACGGAGTTCCTGTCGGGCAATCTTGACGTCGCCGCTGGTGGCCAGACGGGCGTACACGTCGACAGCCTCGTCAACTCGATGATCGAGATTCTGTTCGGTTCCCCGCGTGAAGATATACGTCTTGGAGCACATGTTTTCGAGATACGAGTCTCGGATGTGTCTGTCGAGAGTCTTGTCGAACTTTTTCAGGGCCTTGGAGAAACCTGTCTTGTTGAGCTGCGCGTATGATCGGAGCTCACACAGCGAGACGTAGACAGCAGTGGCTCGCTTTTTCAGCGTGATTCGCATGTCGTACAGGTTGGAGAAGACGTCCTCCTCTCCTCCATGGTGGAACCACGAGGGCCGTCTTCGGGCTCCAGACTGACTTCGGGTTCGCTTTCGTCGAATGGCCCCAATGTCCTCGTCAGAGTCATCTGAGTGAATTGTAGAGGTGCCCACAGTCTTACCAAAGGCCTGTCGGGCCCGGGATCGGACCGGCGACGACTGGCTGTGGAGATCCTCACCGTCGGTGGAGTCAACAGACAGAGAAGAGCGGCTTCGGGCAAGTCTGAAGGGCTGCTCATTGTCGGTGTCTTGAGGGCAGTAACCTTGCTCATGGCCAGCATGCTCAGCCTGGAAAACAGCTTCGTCCTCGATCAACCGGTCGAGATCCAGGTAAATGTCCTGCTCCCGCTCCATGTAGAAGGAGTCGATCTTCTTGAGCTCATCGTCCAGAGCGCGTCTGAAAATGTCCTCAGGGTTGGAGTCCGCCTCTCGGATTAGCGTCGAGTTTTCCTCGTCCTCGTCCTCGTAGTTGGGCACACCCAACGAGGTACGTTCCAGCGAGTAGATGAGCTTCTTGAGTTGAGCGTAGGCAATGTACTCAGAGGTCCATTCGGGCACTGCGTTGAACTGCAGAGAGTGGTTGAACTTCATGGTGGTGTAGTCGCTAGGTCTCTTGGGGGCGAGATCCTCGAGCGGGATTCCTTCGGGGTAGTCGGATGCGGGAGATACCACAGACAGTTTTACCGGTGCAACAAAGCTATGCAGCACTCTCGAACAGTGGGAGATTTTTGCTGGTCTCTGTCTCTATCAGGCTTGTCTGAAACTGTAATTAACCGACTATAGTCCCAGGGTTAGGTTGTTTTTTGGGTTCTAGCGCGACACGAGTCTGGGGAGATATATTGATCTAAGAGGAGGCTGAAGGGAGTTTTGATTGCGTGGTTTCTGGCAAGAGGTTCCTCTCCTTGTACACGCATAATCTCCCAATGTCTTTCAGCTCTACCCCCACGTTTCATCATGTCTCAACGTCAGATCTACGATCAATACCACACCTTAGTTTGGCAATTCACTTTGGGGAATCGCATAACTTGTGGGCATTATTATAAGCCACCGCACAGCTGACAGGCACGAGAGGCCACTTTTCCGACGCCGCAACACAAGGTCAAAGGGCAGTCTTTATTACACTCTCCATAACCGGAGTCAAGGGTGGAACTTTGATGGTATTGGGTACAAGGTACTTGGGTTTTACACCCCGGCACTAATAAAAGACTTGTTGGAGGTTGAGACTAGTGAGGAACACGACCGGCTAGACACACGTGTTTACACAACAAGTTGCGCTCCCTGCATTGGCCTAAGAAAATAGATATGTGCGTCCACCTCCACTTTGGATCTGGAGCACAACCAATCATTCTCCACTAACACTGCAACGTGATCAGCTGAACAAAGTCTATTTATCAGTTAGGCTCGTAAATATATCAAGGGTGAAAAAAAAAACATGCACGCGACCACTTTGACGAGAGAGCTCTAAAACAACGGACATATGAGACATACTACATAGCGCGGACACTACTCGTACCGTGCGTCTGTCACACGTCACGTCCTCCCCCACTGGCACCAGCCTCGGCTACACGCGGATATCTGCATAATCTCCACAACTGCACGGGCCTGCAGTAGTATCGTGAAACTGGACGTGCACCCTTAGATGGTGGGTGTCACCCAAGCTTGCACCTGCAAGGACCGCGCTAGCGCCCTTGGCTTTGTCTGTGGCTCAAGTACAAGCCGACGTTTTAGGGTCTCTTTTTGTCTCTTGCAAATCTGTTATTGATCGTCATTGAGTCCCGTGCCTATTTTCGGCATCCCCAGAAAAACTGTGAGCATGATCGAGTTCAAGAGCAGCAAGGGAGTCGCTATGGTGCTACAAATACCAGAAGGGTGGGGGGATCCAGGAAGTGATTCTCGAACAGCGTAACGCCATACGGCAAGCTCAACTTGAAAATACCAAAACTTCTATCAGGGCTATGGATTGGAATCGTTCCCAACAAAGTAAAAAAATGGTCGCGTGCAAAGCTAAAGTACAAGTACAAGAGACAAAATTCATATGATAAAGTGCCGTTTGCCAGGCACGGGTCAGCGAATACGCAAGCAGGTACCGTTGGGGATTTGCACGTGTTCTAGGGGACGGAATGTTGTACTATGCCCAACCGGTTAGTGTGTACGAAGAGCACGAGTAGCTCACTTCAGGGTATCCCACCAGTCTACTCCACTGATAACCAATGTCACCTTGGCATTCTGTCAGTGCTATCTATCTGCGGCAAACGACTTATAAGATGGAGTCAAACATAAGTATGCTCAGGTGGGTGAGAGTTTTATGACCAAGTCCGTGGAGGAGGGAGAGTGAACAATAGTTAGTGTAGCAGCTATCCTGAGGAACGGTATCCTATTTACGGTAGGTGCAATGTTCCAACTCAGTTAGTCAATGAGAAAATACCACCTCTTCTATCGACTAAAACGATTCTGTACAAACTCGAAGCTCACATTCCCGCCCACCGGCTATGGCCACACGAGCTATAGTTCATGACAAGGGTCTATACCGTATGTACGAGTACCGTGTTTGGTTTGGATAAGCGGTTCTCAATGCGGTCAGTACATTTTGATTACCTGATGCAAGTTGTACATTTATTAATCGTTAGCTTGGTTTCATTATGGTTGACTTTCTGATTTCACCTCGCTTCAATGTCAAATGTGCCTATACTTCTTTCCGTCTTTCTGACTCTTCACCTCAACTATCTTCCCGACTAAACTTCGACCTTATACTTCGAACTTTAGTTGACACACATTCACCAATTTCTGATTATGTAATCAACCAAAAACTGTCGATCTGAACGAAAATGGAAGGACCATCAACACCAGCTTCACTCCCTTTCCTCGCCCTTCTTCCCAATGTCTCCAATCTCACTCACCTCACAACGTTCAGCCTCGCCTCGCTTAACTTTTTATCCAACATGCAGCAGTGTGCATGAACATCCCAACCACCAAACATCATCATGACATTAATTGTAGTGTCATTGTGAGTACCATAGGGGATATGGTGACAATCTGAAAAGCCTACTATCACCATATATACGGCTCTACTCACCACGTGATGCTAACACAGGTTTCTCCCGTACACCATCAACTTCAATCTCGATGAGGGACAACGCCCCAATGTGGACGTGAGCACGGAGCCAGTGGCGCCCTCACGACCTCCAATCAGTCGCTCCAACTCAGAGCTCAAGACCCTTCCAACAGTGCCCAAAATTGGAGGCGTTTCAGCTCTCACACTTGCCCTGGAACGATCCCCTCAGGAGAAAGCCGCTCAACTAAACTCTGGTGGTTCCTCGCTCTCCTCGGCCGTAACACAATCACCCAACCCGGCTCTACCCTCCATGTTCCAGAATGTCGAGCCTATCGGTCCTGCTCCTGCCATTGTCCATCCTGACGAGTTCTTCAAGCCTTCTTCGCTTGTGCAAGCTTCCGCCACTGTGCAGCCACAAGCCGCTGTCGCTGGAGCTCTTCAAGCCTCGTCTGCAGGATCTCCTCAACTGGCCGGATTCTTGGAGAATGAGCTTACCCTACAGAAGATCAAGCACCCTACGGTTCCTCCTACTGTTTCTGAACCGTCATCTGTGTCTTCAGTAAACTCCAATCCTTCAGAGTACCCGACACCTCGACCTCCTCGACCGCAATACAACCAGCCCCAGTCACGTGCTTCCTCGCCACCTCCTAGAGTCGTCGACAAGCGTCGTCCCGTTTCTGGACAGACAGCTATGCGGTTCATTGACAGATTTGGACAACAGAAACCCAGCGATTCGTTCCAATCTGCTAAGGACTGGACAGTGGAGAAGTCCCACAAGGGTAACGGAGGTCTCAGAAATGCCGTGAACCGGTACTGTGCCTCTACTAATCACAAGAAACTATGGGTGGGAACCCTGGGAATGCCTTCCGACGAGCTAGGAGATGTTTCCAAGGTGGAGATTGAGCGCAGACTCACTCGAGAGTACGACTCAGTGCCCGTTTTTGCTCCCGATATCACATTCGAGGCCCACTACACACATTATTGTAAGGGTATCTTGTGGCCCACTCTTCATTACCAGACCCCTGACTCAGACAAGTCAAAGGCGTACCATGACCACTCCTGGGAGCACTACAAGGCACTCAACCAGATGGTCGCCGATAAGGTGATTGAGGTTTACAAGCGTGGAGACGTTATCTGGATCCATGACTATCATCTTCTGCTTGTTCCTGAGATGGTGCGCCAGCAACTGCCTAATGCTCGAATTGGAATGTTCCTCCATGTCACTTTCCCATCCTCTGAAGTATTCCGATGCTTGGCTGCACGAAACGAGCTGCTTACAGGTATGCTCGGTGCTACATGTATTGGTTTCCAGACAGCAGAATACGGTCGACACTTCCTACAGACCTGTAATCGTCTGCTTGTGGTGGATGCTTCTGTCGACGGAGTGGAGAATAATGACGGCCGTTTCACGGCTGTGGTTGCTTGTCCCATCGGTATTGATCCCCCTTCCCTTCAGAAGCACTTTATGGACCCTGAAGTCGACAAGTGGCGCCGATTGATTCGAGCACGATGGCCTGGGAAGCGACTACTTGTTTCCCGAGACAAGCTTGACTCGCTGCGTGGAATCAAGCAGAAGCTGCTTGCCTACGAGCACTTTCTGATTAATAACCGGGAGTTCTGCGATAATGTGGTTCTTGTGCAAGTCTGTCTGTCTGGAAACGAGTCTGATTCTCTCGAGGGAGAGCTTGTGCATATTATGGACCGAATCAACGCTCTCACCGACGACCTTAACAATCAGCAGGTCATCTTTTTGCATCAGGATATCGAATTCGAGCAGTACTTGGCCATGTTGGCTGAGGCAGAGGCGTACGTTGCTCTTTCTCTGCGAGAAGGCATGAACCTGACCTGCCATGAGTTCATCCTGTGCAGTAAGGACAATAGTGGTCAGCTCATCTTATCTGAATTCACTGGTTCTGCCTCTGTTCTTGACAATGACGATGTACTTGTTGTCAACCCCTGGAACATGCGACAGGTTTCTGATGCATACAGGTCAGCCCTTACCATGGACCGGGAAACTCGAGAGAAGCGTCGGGGTCGTTTGGTTGAGTTTGTGGAGGGTCATACCTGCTTGCGATGGGCCACCACCTTCCTGCAGCACTTGGAAGACGCCTGGGTGGAGCATCAGAAGTCCAAGCGTTTGTTGCCTAGGCTCAACATAGCGTATGCCAAGGAACGGTACGACGAAGTTGCCAAGCAGCCTGGAAAGTATCGTCTGTTCCTTCTCAACCTCGAAGGTCGAGACTTTTCTTCTCCTCACACTTCTAAGCCTGCTCTGTCCTCTTCAGCTGCTGTCTACTCTTCTACTCACAACAGAATCCCCATTCTGACTGAGCTAGTTTCGGACCCCTACAATGTTGTGTACATCATCACCTCTGATTCGAGACACGATATTGAGCGTCTGTTCCGTAATGTTCCCAATCTTGGTATCATCGCTGAGAACGGTGGCTACCTGCGTCCTTACCGATCTGACCAGTGGATTCGAATGTGTGATGAGGAGGATGTGCACAACTGGAAGGACTCTGTTCTGGAGGTCCTTGAGAGTATCAAGGAACGATGTCCCGGATCTTCTATCAAGAGTGACGAGACCACCATCACCTTCCAATTTACTCCCCAGTACTCCGCCGAGCAGGGGCAGGACTTTTCGTTTGACTTTGCCGGAGAGTGTGTTTCACACATCAATGACGCGTTCTCCGGTCAGAGCATTACTGCCCGATTCAACGACGACCGTATTTTGGTGGAGAACCAGCAGCTGTCCCGTCTGGCGGCTGTGAAGCGAGCTGTGGCCATTTTCGAGAAGACAAGCAAGATTGGAGGAGACATTGAGACAAAGGGCGTCGACTCTGGCCACCTTTCTGTCGCTCCTACATCTCCCACGCTTACTAGAACACGGTCTTACACCACTACTGCTCCTGGTCCGTCCTACGATGCCACCATTTCCTACGTGTTTGTGGCGGGTAACGACCAGAGCGACTACCCCGTGATTGAGTGGGCCAACTCTCTCAGCGACATCAAGACCGTGCTTACTGTCGGACTTCATTCGGAACACAGTCCTGCGGCGGTCAGTGTTGAGGGCCTCAATGGTCTGACACTGGCTCTCCGAGAGCTGGCAGTTGGAGATCGGAGAGATGCATGAGCTGGAAACCCGTAGGCTTAGTCAGCTCCCAGCTAACATAGAATTATAGAACATTAGAGTGTAACTTTCGGATATAACTCAGATGTGTAGATTGAGTGCAAAGACATGAGGTGGTTGGCATATACGATACCCGCAAGAACGTGTCGCGTTCGTTTACGGTTGGCGTTTTAGGTTAGGGTCAAACTTCGTCGGGTGAGTCTGTTTGAATATGTCGATATGGATAGCCAGACGCAGCCACCAACAAGAGCATCTGGTGAGACTGATGTGGAGAAAAGAATGACATGGAACACAAAGGATGCTACTGAATAGTTGGGTGGGGGTTCAATTGCGTATCTATATGGCATTTTCTGTCTCTGAAAATGGTCCAATATTGTACTGGCTATTTCAATATAGCATATTAAGTTCCAATATGGATTTATGAACTGTACATCTATCAGTTCGTATGATTTTCGCCACGTTGGCATCGACAGCGTCATCCATTCGGTCCGAGATACCACGGAACCCTGGAGGTTGCAAATCTGTTGGATTCCAGATTTATGGGCCCAGTCTACATGTCGAGGGCCGATCTCCAAAACGGAATATGATCGTCCCTCAGGAATGTGAACCCAAAAGTTACGAGCCAAGAAGGGCTAAGACGAGGGAACAATGGGTGATCTGAAGCTGCAAGCAGCGATCTCAGCGTCACGAGACATGGTATACGACCGTACTTGTACGTAAATCCGCGGCAATGTCGCGGATCCATCTATAACTCCACACGCCGCACCACAAGTGCTCGTGGTGTGAGGTCCATAGAAGTTCTACTACAGGTTGCACAGTGCAACTGACTTTTATACAAACCTATCGAATTTATAGATCCATATCAGATCGATTAAGGGGTTAGAGAAGTATGGGGCTGCAACAACGTACGCGGCAGCAGAGACCCCGAGAGCAGTTGCACCGTTGGACAGGGGAGGAGTGAGGGGTCTGGATCTGGGCATCACTAACCTGACAGACAACGGCACTTGGGGTAGTATTGGAATGAGCAGTGGGAATGGGAAAAGCCGAGGGGGTGGCCCCCTATGAGTTTTTTTGCAGGGGACTCACCGCCGGCAGAGATGGCTCGAACAGGACCGCAAACATCCTGGCTGGAAAAACGTAGCCGTTCTGTCCTCATGGCAGGAAACGAACTAGAACCAGTGGATATCCTGGCATTTGAATGATTTGATGAAAATGTACGGCAAAATTAAATTGCCTAGCCGTTGGCAGAGAGTCCCCGGATCTGCATGTCATAGGTGTATCTTCACAGCTTCCAACAGCAAGCTGCAAACCGTTGGGGTTGAAAGCTGAGTTCTGGGCATTGCATCAGAAGCGGATGGTTATGATTCCGAACATTTTAACTGAGAAATCGCCTGTAGTGGCTGCGAGAAGGACAGTGGATAATAATATGGTGATTCGCTAACGGGACCTCTTGAGGTTTCAACCCCAGGATATCTGGGTTGGGGTCTTAGCGACGGGATAAGTTACAAGGGTCCAGTTGCTCTTTTCAAGCTGTCAGACTAATCCAGGACGCAATTGGATCTAGACGTCTGCTTGAGACTAACCACATCCCTGCAGACTGGTACAATTTGCACAATTCCGGGGGGGAGAGGGAGGATATGAGAATGAGAAGACGACCCAATACAACCACCGCAATTAGTAGAGTATACGACAATGGTACGGAACCATTGCTACCTGATAGCGTGGTACGATACATTTTCTTGGCTGGGAGTAGCCCCTCCTCTATAGACTGGGATATAGTTGCGAGCTACTCATCATCCATTCTTCACTGCTGACCCAAGGAAGGGGCTACCAAACTACGAACCAGGGTACCCTGGTACACAATTGGGGTCACCTGAGCGAGTTGAGCTCGTCACCATCCATCAAGCATTGTCCCGATTCCCAGCATCTGCTGCCAAGATCATCAAGCAGGGTCTTCACCTATTCTTTGTTAGAACTACTTAGACCCAAACTCTATCTCTGATCTCGACTTTGTACATTCCGCATCACGGTATGGGGAAGAGAGGCTTACTGAATGGGTCGATTGTAGAGCTCAAAAGACGGAAGTGCACCGGGAGTGCAAAAAACCAAGTGTGTTAAAGATCCGCAGGAACACCCACCTGGGAAAAAAAGAGAAAAAGTAGCTTAAAAAGGGTACTCCAAACTACGCGAGAATTATTAAGTCCCCAATAGCTATTTACTGGTACTGGCCATGCCGTTCGACTTGGCAGGTGCTCTTGAGGTGCCCTGCGTGGGTTGATTGTTCGACTAATGCCCCGAGGTGTGGTCTACCATGGGCCCCTGCTTTTCTGTACAAATAGCTGAACTCAAATTGCGTCAAACAAAACAATTGCAACAAGGACCAAGGTCAAGCTCTGATTCAGTTGAAGAGCCTGTTCAGATATTTTATCGCGACCGCGATCTGGAAGACGACTAGGGCGAAAAAGGCTCAGAATTTCCAAGCTACCGTCTGAAACAGTTGAGGGAGATATACGACGCGTGAACAATGGGCTGTGACACCCGTCAAGTCCAATATGACAAGTGTCGACAGCAACCAAAGTAGGTTCAGGAACAACAAGAGACCAGGAAAAGAAAAGCGAAGGGAGGTGAAAATTGGGAAGTAGCACACCCCACAACGGATGTGCATCAGAGAGAGCGACCATTAATACAGCTTATGCGTCATAACACAAGCAAAAATAGCGAGCCACGCACCCGGCTTGTTCAAGACACTTTTGATGAGTCTCTCACTAATTTCGCCTAGCTTCCTCGCCCCTGTCTCACCTGACCTTTGTCTGTGCACTGGTAGATTTCCTCGACAGTTTGGGCCATGTGAAAATCTTATGCACATATTTTATCTACTTGAAGCATGCACTGGCCTGGGATCGAAAAGTGGTGAACGGCTGACGGTGAGGAATGAGATATTTCTGGTAGATAGTGCAATAAGAGAGGGCAACGGGCCAGGCACAGGGACGAAAGGCCATTTTATATCAGATTAATGGAAGACCCCAATACAGCCACACGATCAGCCCCACAAGAGAACGGAAATCCCTCTTATCAATACCTTATGGCGACCTTGCCCAGCTTTGCATGTTTTTTTCTATATAGAACGCCGATCTCCCACATTACTAGAGCAGGACGAGGTGTTGTTGCGTACATGGAGTCTAAATGCGATGAGCTTAACGCTAAGCGGCAGTAGCGTAAACAAGCGGCAAGTGATTCTCGCAGAACGTGTATCAAATGTGGCGGTGAGATATAAAGGACTAAGTGCGCACATCCGTAGACCACCATTTGGCCCTCAGCACAATGTCGACCTCGACACCGGCACCGACAATCTATATATATGCCGTTCGACCAACTGTTGGCGCTACTGCCAAATCTTCTGGAAGGTAATGGCAACCTCGCCACGGTTACAGAACTGCTCCCTCATGGTGTTTTGGAAACCATCCTCAACTCGCCCTATGGACCTGCCCTTGTAGACATTCTCAACAGCAACGTGGGCAATCGACCTCTGGAGTACTCTGATCGAGTGCTCTCAATTCTGCCCATCCCTCGATACGCATGGACTGGAACAGGAGTGGTTCAGGTTCTCAAAATGTCAAGAGAAATTATTGGAGACAACATCCCAACATGGCTAATCAATATGGTCATGACCACACAGATCAATATCTTTGGCAACTTCCCCAACAAGAAAGATATTGCACCCAGTGCCGTGTTCGTGTGTGTCTTCTTCATTCTGGCCTGCGGCCACTTTTTCGTCTTCGCCAAGGGAGTGTCGCGAAAGCACTACTTCTGGCCGTCATTCGGGCTCGGTTGGCATTGCCTTCTCAACACAATGGGCTATGGCATGCGTATTGGCTGGGCCCAAGACGTGACTAACATTCGAATCGGAATTGCATCTACCATTCTCATCACAGCTAGTGTGGTCTACGTCAACGCCATGAACCTGCTTCTGGGACACCGAATCCTCACATTCAGACATCCAGAAACGGGAGATTCGACGTGGTTTGGTAATCTCATGATTGCCAACTACATTATCATTATCGGTCTCATTGTCATGGCTATCGTCTCCGAGGTGGTCATCTTCCTCTACTTCCTCGACTACCAACACTTTCGCCAAGCGACGGGTGCAATGCAAGCTGCCGCTGTGTTTTCCATCTCGGTCGCGTCAGGAGCGTTAATCAACATCACATTGGCATACACTCTTCCCCGTGGAGCCCTGGCTCTGCATAACGATGACCGACGACGTCTCCCAGCCTCCAACGTTGAGTCCTACAGCATCTTCTACTACCCTCCCAAGTACTCGCAAGTTCTCCAGTACGAGGCTGACCCCAGTGCCAAGCTGGACTCTGGTAAGCTCGCCGCTCGAGTGATTAACGGCAGAGATCTGGGCACCTCCACCATTATCATCATCATCACCACCATTCTTCTGACGGCGGCAGCTTCAGTCCGATGTGCTGCCGTCTTCAAAGGGTCCCGGTGGGAACTCCACGTGGCCCCCATCTACTCCGGAACCATCTTCTACATTTGCTTCGGCCTGCTTGAGACCATCACCAATGTCATCTACCTGGTGGTTCGTGTTGATCTGCGATTCTACATTCCCGACTGGCCCCTCAAAGGTTCTGGACCGCTTACTATTCGCCCCGGAACCATGGAGATCTACAGAGACCCCTACTCTGTACCCCCCAAGCCCGACCTTGACGGACACACCAAGCCTGTCAATTACGGACACTACGCCAATGCCGCTGGCCTGGACTACAACATCCCCGGCTTGCCCAAGGAGGGACCGAAGTTCCCTTCGGACGGACCGAAGTTCCCTGCGACTGGTGTTTCCACCAGTCTGGCTCACAACATGGCTGCCGGCATTATTACTCCCGCTACCCCTGGAATTGCTCATATGCCAGGTTACACCGCCACTGGCCTGGAGACCACTGCTGGTCTCACACCCGGAATGACCCTGACCCCCGGCTTCGCAACCACCCCCGGTTTTGCTACCACCCCCGGCTTTGGAGCCACCCCCGGTTTCGGAACAACACCCGGCTACGTATTTGCTCCAAGCACTGGACTGACTACCCTGACTCCTGGAATGGCCACCATGACCCCCATGTCTCCCATGTCTCCCATGACCCCTGGCTTCCCCGGTATGCTGAGCCCATCGATGACTCCCGGATTCACCATGCCTTCTGGCTTCACTGCTGCCACCCCCGCAGCTCCTGGAGTTCCTGTCGTGGCTGATCCCCCCAGCCTCACGCGATCTGCACAGGGCCACCGGGCTTCTCATGCTCTGGCTCGGGATCTTGGAGAACGTGGCCCGTCACCTGCAGTGGGACACTTCCAGGAATCTACTTCCTTGCCATCCGACTCGTCCTTCAGAGAACCTACCCCCATCAAGCCTCCTTCTCCCGTGGGAGCCAATGCTCCCACTGTGGGCCAGGAGCTCATGGGAACCGTGCCTCCTACCCCTGCACTAAAGGTGAGCCGAAACCCTCTGCCTGCTGCTACTCCTGCTCCCATGCCGGAGGTCTCCTTTGGAGATCCCTCTTTGGCCTCGCCCTCTCTGCATGAACCCATGCAAAGCCTAGTGGCACCTGAGGCCCCTCGAATTCCCGAGATTGTTTCATTCCCTCAGACACCTTTCCAGACTGAGCGACGAGCTGTCACCCCAGCTCATTTCCCGGAGCCCATTCTGTCTCCGGCCACTCCCGCTCAGTTCCCTGATCCCCACATCTCCATGTCCACTTTCAGTGGCTCGGTGACCAAGTTCCCTACTCTGCCAGAGGCCACTTATTCTACTCCTCAGGAAGAGCGAGTGTCTATCCCGTCTCCCATCCACGACTACGACCCCCACTATGGCCAGCCATACCAGGAGCCAGTGGACGAGTTTAGACAGAGTGACGGATCTGAAGAAGCCATCTAGGCTTCGAGTTTAAGCTGATTTAAACCCGCTTGGACATTTATTTATTGGCAGGGCACTGCCGCACTAACTTTTTAGTACATGTAATAAAAATATGCATCCTTTTCTTTATCATCTTGTCCATGATTTTATCGTAGTTTTGAGTCTGTTTTGGGGGCAGCACTTTTTTGTTCAACTCTCACTGTCGATCATTTCGTCGGGAGACAGGGGAGGTGAAAGTGTGAGTAGATTAGAGATGGACAAGCAGACTAGAGAAAACTCTGTGACGTGGTTAATAGTGTAGCAAGGATCACAGACACAGAATGGTCTTGTTTCTGCCTTGACATTCTCCGTATTATCTCCAATCTAGGTGGTGCTTTTCAAGACCTCGTCTTCTTCTTGCAGATGTTCACCCCCTTCAGACAAGCTAATGTGGCTGTCTCAAAAAGGTAACGCCGATCTTTTGGATGTGGATGGGGGCAAGAACGGAAGAAGTGCCCAAAATGGCTCAGACTCTCACAGACAGCAAGCGAATCACATGTGGCCAATCGGAAAAAGTACCGTAGCAGTTGGACCCTTGTGGGGAGGTATATGCTGTAAAAACCGACGAGTTGACCGCATTGCTTGAATCTACCCTTCGTACTGTCGTACAAATTATTACCCCTGATATCGTACCCAGGAGATGTTTCGAACATTAACGGTTATTTTTCAGAACAAGTTCCATATGAAATTTTAAGTATATACTTAGATGAGCTTAGTGAGCTTTTAAGTAGGGAACAGAGGAGTTATCAGATTGGCAATTGTTGCTAGGAGATGGACACGAGGGGTTGAGGTTTCTGGCATATATAATAGAGACACCAAACTCTGAGAAGAGATAATAAAAAAATAATAATCGTCATACTAATTGAGTTCTTCGGTCACCACAGTCAGCATTGGACATCTACAGGTGGTCAGCATTTTTCACTTTACTACAGTACTGCTTTAGTATTTTGAGAATTAATTGAAACTAAAAGGCGGGTGTGGTTATCACTACAAGTAGGCACTTGGTGGATACACTTAGCATCGCTTACCCTTGTTGCACTGCTTGGTGGGCTTGCACTGCTGCTTGGCCTGGACAGTCTTGGTGTAGGTCTTGGTGACAGTCTTGGTCACCTTGTTACACTTCTGAGCGGGCTGAGGGCACTTCATGGTCAGCATGCTGCACTTCTTGTCGTGGATCATCTGCTTGAACTTCATGATGTCGGCAGGCTCCTCGGCGGTGGGCTCGATGTCAGCGAAGTCGAGTCCCTCGACATCCTCCTCGGTGATGACGGGAGAGGCCACAACGAAGGCAGCGAGAGCGAAAAGGGCGAAGTTCTTGAACTGCATTTCTGAGACTGTTGAATGGATGAGACGATTGAGTGTGGTTTGTAGAAGAGACTAGGAGGGTCGTTATATAGATTTCCTGGCCAGGTTTTCGTCGAGCTCACTGCTACACCCATGCGACACCATGAGCTCATGACTTCGGTTTTCACCTTTTTGTAGTGCACCTTCCAGGCACACACAGGGGACATGTAAGGTCATACCTTTGTTATCCCAGGCACATGCGAGGGCCCGAGACAAATGCTAAAGTTGCACATCCTGGAACAACTTGGACCTACTGAAACGTCTTGTTAGCGTTCCAAATACGGCTTCGTTTCCGTTGAATTTTGCTGCGTTCCTTTGCGTCGAAAGCAGGGTCAAGGTACAGGCCCAGGGGTACATCGTTGCTCACGTTGTTCAAGGGCCCGGGCGTGATGAACAGAATGGGTGATCCTAGCGAAAAGCCTCGGTGTACCTTGAAACGGTTGAGTCTGGTGATCTTGGAAGCCAGAGCACTCGAATAGATCGGTTGGTCTCCAGCTACATTTGACGAGGCTGAAGAACCAGCTTCCTCCGTCTTGAAATCGTCACTCTTCACCTCTAGCGATTTCACCTTTTCCAACAAAGAAGGAGACGAAGAATCCCGGATCAAGTCGGGGCTAGTGGAAGTGCTTGGGGAAATCTCTGAGCCAGGAACCCTTGCCTGATCGTGGGCGATAACCACAGCTTTGGGTTTTCTCTCCACAGGGCTTCGCAGTACCTCTTTGGCCCCCCACGCCTGTTTCAGATGCACCTCGATGGTGTCAATTTGGTTTAGACCTGCCACCAACATGCCCCAAGGAAGCTCACGGCCACGGCAGGAGATGGAGACAATCTGGCCCAGCTTGCTGAAGAGAAAAAGCTCATGGAAATGGAAGGTGATGATATTTCGCAACTCTCCAACACTGATTCCAGGGTTGACGTCAATGTTGAAGCTCTGAGGGTCGTTCGAGAGAACATCGACCGTCAGGTGGCGCATGATGGAAACGTCAAAGTACGGCAGGTTGAATCGTTCCAATGGTTAGGTTCGGAATAATAATATCCTTGGCACTTGCATCCTACACGCAGGCCTCAAACAAGGTTGAACCTTGAGCTGTATGATGAAGTAACAGCTTGTGGGGGAGATTATAGCGACAAGTAGTACCCAGAGGGGGTGGAACTACTAGCACAAGTTCAACAGCAATTAAATACAACTCTTGAGAGGCTATTCTTCAATATATCTTACGATTCATGCACGTGTTGCTACTTACCAGTAGCTGCAGGAACACCATTCAGGCTTGCATACAAGGATGGGCCAAGATGGAGAGACGAGGGTGTCAATGATGACCAGTCGAATGGGCACAGACAAAAGATATCTGACTCTGACAATATACTGGAGTAGGTGCTATAATTATACAGATACCCTGGTAGATGTATCATTGACAATTGGATACACAACTTCACTCATACAACCCCTGCCACCATCTCTGTCACTGTGACTACTTTCACCCCTCCTATTCACGAAATATAATACACATAATAATCAAATTAAATCATACAAAATTAGCTCAGTCGCTCAGACAAGTCGGGCTGCTCAAACTGAAGATTGATCTTCATGAAACCGTTCTCACCAAATTCAATCTCCTGCTCACCGTTCTTGATCTCAGCCACGTTGACTGACCATCGGCCAAAATGCTCCGATCGACCAAAAGTTTTGTCCTCCTTACAAGAGATGACCAGCTTGGCAGTGGGCTCGGACTTGAAAGGAATCTCCTGTTGAATGTCATAATTCTCTCGCTCAGAGGGCTTGATTCGCTTCTTCCACAGTTCCCGGTCCTTTCGGCCAGACAGGTACACCTTGACCTGGAGACGGTCAGTGCCCTGGAAGCCTCGAGCTCGGAGAATGGTCAGAGTACCAGGGAAGGTCTCGCCTTGGAAGAGAGCAGCAGCTCCATGGTTGGAGGCAGTGCTGTTGGCTCGAGAGTGGCCGGTTCGGCCGGTTCGACCGGTTCGAGAGCTCATGATGCTGCCTCGAGTGTCAGAAGGAGACAGATGCGACTCCATGGATCTTCGAGCATCGGGCATGACAGGAGCCTTGAGGTGTTCACTGTCATTACCCTTGTCATTGCCTCCTCGGCCGAAGGGGTTGATCTTGGAGCCCACCTTGTCAAAGTCTCGCTCGATTCGGCCAAAGGGGTTGAGGTTCTGGTGTCCACCCTGCTGACCATCAGCAGCGTCCGCGGGGTTAGGAGAAGTGGGATCATCCTCGTGGTTGGAGGCCATCATGCCCTTCATTCGAGCACCTAGACCAGACCGTCGAGGCTGGTCATGGCCCTGGTTGATGGCGTCCACATCAACGTTGGGATCGTCTTCGTAGCTGGCATTGGCAGCCCGGTGACCAGACACCTTATCCTTGAGACCACCAAAGGCGCCGCCAACAGCGTGGCCAGCGCCACCAACGGCACCGCCAAATGCGCCACCGACGGCACTAGCCGCATTGTGAGCACCGTCCATGGCACCGCTGAGATGAGGGTGGCCAGCAGTGGCACCAGGGTCAGTGTCAGCTGCATGGGGGTTTCGAGCAGAAGCAGGACCGCCAAAATGGGACAGGCCGGGCTCTTCCTGGTTGAGATCATGCTCGGCACCGAAGGATGGGTCGCTAGGATCCTCTCGCTGCTCACCCTCCGATTCATCATCACCCTTATCCTTGTGTCGGCCAAAGATAGCACGCTTGAGCTTAGAAGCTCCTCGGTGCACACCAGTGCCCACAAAGCCAATACCCTTGATGGGGGCACCAGCCACAGAGGTGATGAGCTTACCAGGAGTACCGACAGCACCACTCATCATGCTCTTACCCTGCCAGGTCTTAGGAATGTACTCAGGCGAGAAGTTGAAGGCCAGACGAATGGATCCAGCGTGTTCTCCCTTCTCACCAAACAGGTCAAGAACCTTGACAGCCTCCTCGTGAGGGCTGATGTCCGACAGGTCGATCTTAGCTTTGCCAAGGAAGTCGTCATCGGCAGGACCCATGTCCCAATCCCACACATTGACGGAGAAGTCAGCCTTGATCAGAGACGAAATGGCCATCTCGAAGAACTCGTTCCACACAGGGTCCAGAGTCTTCTTTTGGGTCTTGGTCTTGAAGACCCGCTGGCCCTCGAGATCGAAAATGGCATAAGGATCAGACTTACCACTTCGGTCAGCGGCAGGAAGATCGTGGGCATCCAGAACAGACACCTTGAGGTAGCCCATGTTGTCCAGGGACTCACAGGGGTCGATGGTGAACTCCAGAGGCAGGTACCATGCAGACATGACACACTCGCAATGGCCTCGCTTGGTGTCAAAGGCAATGGTGTAGTCCTTGCCATAAGCACCCTTGAGGAAGTCAAAAGTGTTCATGGTGTGGGAGCCCAGCAGATGCTCCTTTCGTTCCTCGTCGGTCTCAATGCTCTTACGAGAAGTCAGACGCACAGTAATCTTGGACTTGTACAGCTCACGAATCATAGCATCCGAGGTCTCGTCACACTGAGGGTTACTCTCCTTGATCTTACCAGACGACCACTTGGGAATGGCAAACTCATCAAACAGCACCTGGAGGAAACAGTCCTTGTCACCAGTCACCTTGTAGGACTTAATGGTGAAAGGCAGGAGACCAGTGTCGTAAGTGACAAGCTTAGTGAAGTCCCAGTCAAGCTTTCCTGCGAAATCGTCACCACCGCCAGAAGACTCGTCAACACCTCCAACAGGGTGATCAGCCTCCCCAGTGGCACCCTTGTCAGCGCTCTTGGGCTTGGGTTTGGCATCGTTGCTCTTGACACCGGCGTTGTCGCCAGCCTTGGCAGCCTTGGTCTTGTCCTTGGCAGCAGCAACCTTGGCCTCGGTGTCAGCCTTGATCTTAGCCTTCTGTTCCTCGACAGACATAGCCTTGGGAGCCCCAGTCTTAAGAGTGTCGTCTGCCTTAGAGCCGTCCAGGCCAGTACTGTCAATGGCTCCAGCTCCGTTGGTGCCCTTGACGGTGTTTTGGACAGCATTGGAAGCAGCATCGGAAGCAGCCTTGAGATCAGCCTGAGGGTCCTCGTTGGCAGCCCCACCCCACCAGCTTCCTCCCTGCTTGGAGGCGCCGGACTTGATGGAAGCAGCAGCCCCCTTCTCCTTGGCCTCAGCAGCCTTCTTCTCGTCAATCGCGGCCTTCTTCTTTTGCTCGGCGGGAGACAAGACGGGAAGACAGGGGAAGAAAGAGCAGTAGAATTCCACTCTGCCCTTGGGAGACTTCTTGCCTAGCTGGAGCTCTCCAACATGGCCCTTCTTATCGATGTAGGGCACATAGTTACCATCTTCATCGGTCTTGATGATGGAGTTAGCTCGGTGCTCAAACTTTCCGAGAGATCGATCATGAGAAACCTTCTCCGAGTCCATGCACTCGACAGTGATTCGTTCATGAGAAGAGTGAACAGGAGCGTAAATGAACTCGTCCCAAACAGGATCCAGGTTGGCAGTGATAGTTCGGGTTCGGCATCGGGCGTATCCTCCGACCAGAACTCGGATGTAGGGATCCACCTTACCAACAGTCTCGAGGTTTCGCAGATCATTGGCCTTGATGATGTGGAATCGAAGCACACCAATAGGCTCCACGTAGCCCGAACCGCCACCAACACCAGACAGACCAATAGGTTTCCAGAGAGCGGAGATTCGCATTCGACCGGCATCGGCAAAATCGTGCCAGTTCTCGGAGTCCTCAGTGCTTTCAACCAGATCGTCAACAGTCTTCTGGATCTTGCCAATGACAGGGTCAGAAGACATACCTCGGGAGTCCTTGACGGTGAAAGAGATCTTGCCGGCGTCCTTGTCGGTGACGAGGAATTCAAAGGCATCGTCCCAAACGGGGTTGTTGGACCGCTTGATCACGTTGGTGTTATGCAGGAGCTTACCATTGAAGGCCAACTCGACGTAGGGCGACAGCTGGCCGACCATAGACAACTTGGGATCGAGGTCCTTGCACTGGTTGATGACCACTCGAAGAATACCTGAGGGAGAGTCGGGAGCGGGCTCGGTTGTGCCATCATCCAGAGTTCTGCCCTCGAGCACAGGGAACCATCGGGCGTCGTAGACAAGAGTTCCCTTCTTCTTTCGACCCTCGAGAACCTCGCCATGGATACCTTTCTGCTCGGGGTTGGCAGTGACAGTGTCCAGGTTAAAGGAGACAGTACCAATGGACTTGTCGGTTCGGAAGTCGTTGAAATCGATAACCTCCATTCGCAGCACCTCGGTAAGGTTGTTGACCAGCAGGTACTTGGTCTCGTTCCATCGAGGGTTACTGGTGTCCTTCTTGACGGAGGTTCTTCCACAATCCTCGTTCTTCAGCTTGAAAACAATGTAGGGATCCACGGTGTTTCCGATTCGACCAGAGCCCTTGAGGTTGCCGGCTCGGTAGATGGTGACGGAAAGCACACCAACAGCAGAGTCCAGAGCAGAGCCGGAGAGCATCTGCTGCACGTTGAGCTGGAAGGCGTTGGGAGCATACATCATAGGGCCAAGGTTGGCGTGGACCATTTCGTGGATGAAGGAAGTAAGACCAGGGATGACGTTGATGTCGAAACCGAGAGTCTCTCCTCCAATGGGCTTCAGCACGAAATCAAAGTCCGGAGGCTCGAGGAAGGAAATGTCGACAGTCTGGATATGGGGGAACTGGGTCATCATTCGGATTCGGACTCGCACGTGGCCGGAGAAGGACATGTTCTCGACCAGAATAGGCAGAGCCTTGGAGACCACACCCTTACCAATTCGGACAGCCAGGACAACCTTGGGGTTGACCTTGTTCTTGAGCTGTCGGGCAGTCAGATCCTCAGTATCGTTGGGGGTGAAGGAGAACTTCCAGTCCATGATGGACACGTCGTCCTCCGTCTTGGGGAAGGTTCGGACATTGTCGATTCGAGGAGGCTTAGTTCCCAGAGTGAACGACTCAATGGCCATGGACTCAATGAAGCCAGGAGTGGAGCCAGCAAGCACCTGGTTACCAATCTGGACCACGGTGGCGGCCAGAACAGGCTCGTAGATGACCCAGAACTTCATCATGAACAGGTTGAGCCACTCCATCGTCTCCTCTTCACTCTCCATTCGCTTGACGGCAGCCTCTCGAGTGAGGTCGTCTCGCACGTTTCGTCGCAGACGTCGAATACTGGTTCGGTAGTAGGTTCCGGTAACTGAGAGCACGAGAATCAACCAGGCGGTTCCTCCTCCGAGCTTTGCCACCAGGAAGGACAGCACACCAGTCACCACAATACATGCAATGTTGTGGTACCAGTCGCCGTAAAACTTGTTGGCAACGTACTCCTCCAGAAGAGTGGACTTGGTGATGAGATCATCGGCCTGCTCGTCCGAAGTGATACCCATCTCCTCAGACCATCCACCCATCTGCTTCCATCCCAGCTTCTTAGGCTCAGGGATATTGTTTTTCTTCATGTTTTCGGCAGCCATCTTCTCAATGTACGCGCCATCAATCGAGTCGGACACCTTGCCTTGGTCTTGTCCCTCGGCCTCGATTCGGTCGGAAAGGCCAGGCACACCAGGGCCAGCCTGAACCAGATCAAACTCCTCGGCGGTGGGCTCTCGGTCCACGGGAGTGTAGTTCTTCTGGTAGGCTCCGCTTCCGGGCAGTTTGTTGTCGGGCACGGCGATGGCACCCTCAGCAGCTCGTTCCTTGGCCTTGATCTGGGCGTCATTGCTGGTGCTCTGCTGCGGCGCCTTCTTGGGGTCGAGAGCGCTCTGGTTGGCGACTCCAGCGATGGGGAAGGCGGTTCCAGCAGGCCGGTCGTTCTTGGACAGACCAGGCTTCTTGTTGGCGTCTACCACGGCAGCGTTGGGAGCAATGTTCTCGCGGATCTTGTGACCGATGCGTCCGGGGGTGTCTCCAACAGAAGGGCTGGAAGACTCCTCGGAAGCTCGTGCGACACCGTTGTTGGTGTTGGTGTTGTTGGTGGTGTTAGAGTTGCCATTGCCAATGCCAACGGAGCTTTTGACACCGTCAACGAACCCCTTGGACTGGGACTGGGCGTTGTCCAGATAGGTTTCTGGACGGCCACCCGAATGTCCAATCTCCTGGTTTTGGTTGCCAGAAGCAAAGTGTGGGTCGCTCATCTGCGTTAGGAAGTGTAGGGGAGGGGACGGCACGGCGGTGCCTTACTCGAGGAGTCAGGTGCCAAGTCGTACGATGGACAGCTTGGAGGAGCAATTGGCTGTCTGTGTGCAATTGCTCACGTTTTTTGTCGTCCAGTAATACTCACACTGGTAGTGGCCTGTATGGCTCGGTCGTGTAGCAGTGGTGCGGGTGTTGCCAGAGAAAGAAAGGCAAGGAGCTGGAATAAAGACACCGCGAGGTGCAGGCGCAAGCCAGAACAATGCCTATTGTTGGACGCGAGGGTTTGGGTTTCACCCACCTTAGCAAGAGATAGGGGAACTTAGAAAGTCGAGCTACAAGTAGAATAGTGGACACAATGGGGTAGCTACAAGGGCTATGTTTCAACAGGTGCAGTGCAGACAAGTGCAGGGCACACAATTGGGCAGTATGAGCGACCACACCTCCTCATGGCTTCCTATTACCCCGCCTAGACGAGGGCTGAAATAAGGCGGACCAACTACAAATAACTGAGTTCAACCTTGATTACAGAAGGTGTTCGTCGCTAGAGCATGGTTAGTGTTTCTTTGCCCGCTCTGTGCCAGGTTTGCCTTCATCTCCCGGCTGGGTTTCTCTTTCTTTGGGTTTTGCTTCCTGGCTTCCCTGTACAGTATGATTCTCCGTCAGATGTGCGGAGTGGATCCCCCTGATTTCACCCAAATGTCACATTCCAATGCACAACGCATGTACGGAAGAAGCACAATGGACAGCAGGCAGACGCGTCGCACACAATTGGTCTACGTGTCAGTTTCAGCCCAAGCCCGCACTGCCTCTCTCCTCCGGTCTTGCAGTGGTCATCTCTCTCTCTCCACACCTTCCCCAGACAGGCGTAGAATCATTCCACCAATGCACAGCCGCAGTTGGGGAAGCTGTGTGCAGGCCAAATTATTTAGGAGCCACTATAGTGGCGCAGGGGATTGACAGTGCGGTAATTTCGAAATGACAGACTCCTTTCCCTGGTTTCATCCATGGCAATTTTACAGCTCTTACAGTAACTGGAGTCACCTGGCAGAACAGGTGTTTCAGGCAGTCCTAAAATTAGCCCTCGCAGTGTAGCCTGTTCCATCCTTCCAAGCTTTATTTTTTTGCAGAACGTTTTTTGAACGCCAAGGCCTAGACGGAACCTAATTGTATGATGAGGCTACAATCAGCTGCAAAGAATTGTGTTGTGGTGGTGGCACCCTGCAGCTTACTGGATGTAGCCGCATCTGTACCAAACTTTGCCCTGTATCGTCAGATCCACCTCACATGGAATATTTTGTCTGATTTCCTGCATATCCAGTTTCAAAACCCCTCACTTGACAAGACGTTGCCAAGAAGTGTCTGAGACTCCCCTACAACCACCTCCAAAGCCCAACTAATACCAAGAAAAAGCAAACTAATAGTTGGTAGCGAACAAAACAAAATGTCTCTCTCCCCTAACGACCCCAATTACCAGAAGAGAAACGATGACCAGACCTCCGATGGCTGTCTCTACGTGCTAGCATTCCTCCTTCCCTTCGTCGCTGTGGGAATCAAAAGAGGAGCCTGCTCGACAGAGATGTGGCTCTCCCTGATCCTGAGCTACTTCTTCTACATTCCTGCAATCATCTACGCCATCTACATCATCAAGAAGGATGCAGAGAAACAGAAAGCTCAGGACGTGGAACAGATGGGACAGGGCTATGCTACTAAGATCCAGCAGGATGCTCAGCCCCTCCAGCCGCTGCACCAGCACCAGGATTATCCTACCGTGGGTACTTACCCCCAGGCTCCCGCCCCTAAGCACGAGCCTGCTCCCATGGTTCAGCCTCCTGTCAACCAGGACGCTGAAATTGCTCCCCAGGCTCCTCCTCCTACCTACTCCGAGGGCCCCTCCCAACCTCTTAATGAGAAGGCTCAATATGTCCCCAACTAAGCTTTTCAGATTCCCACCAACACAAGTAATAATAATGGAACCAATAACTAATACCTCATCCATATAAATATTTTGACAATAAATAGTGCGTTTGACTCTAGCAAGTCTGTTTTCTCCATCCGACCCACACCACCTAGTCGATCTCCTTCTCTCCTTCTATCGCCTAACCAGCCTTGGATTTGGCCCACTGAAGACGCTCATTCATCTCATCCTGAGGCCGGTTCAGATCAAGATAGTCCTTGAACTCCTGGTAGAAGCGCATAGTGCAGTAGAACTTGCTACCAGGAGCAGGTCGCAGCCATTGCTCCTCCACCAGCAAACTGATGGCAGTGTTGGTCTGGTTGATGACTCCTAGACGAGCCATAATCATAGACAGATCGTCGCCTTGAGCATACACTCCCTTCTCGTCCAGTCCGCCAATCAATTGTTGCTCAAACAGATGGCTGATGAACTCTCGGATGAACTTGACCACCAGCAGGTTATCTCCATCAATACCCGAGGTGTCCTGCAGAGCAGTAGAGTCATCCTTTGAAGACCACACCAGACATCGAGAGTCATCATTCAGTGGGTTCTTGACGACATCCAACTGGAATCCAAACTCGGAAATGTTGGTTTGAATCTCTTGGATCAGTTTCGTGAGCATCATCGGCTTGTTTCTCTCCCACTCAACGGCTTCCACATCCACGTACTCGGGATACTGGCGAATCAGCATATATGCATCATCAATATCCATCTCGCCACTCTTCATCATAGCCTGGGTGAACGCTTGTCGTGCCGTCATTGTGTGCAGTATGGTGCTGATGTCATGAACTGGACGCGCAGTGAACTTTTTAGACGCGTTTTCAATTAACCTCAGAGAGGACTGTGAGGGTGAAGTACGACTAACAGGAGTAATACGGTTAAAATTGAAAATTGAAAGATATGAGCAGACTAGATAAAAGAATGGGAGCAGAATGCACTTTTTGGAATTGGCTCAAACCACCTCTAAGGTAAGACTGATACAGCGCCCCTAGCCGTGCGGCTCATAAATGCGTATGGTTAATTTTGCTGAGATGCAGGGAGATTTATGAGCCCTCAGTCGTCTGTCTTAGACGGACGCAGTATCTCAATTCTTTCCAAATGAACTTGTTCAACCTCCTTCAAATAATCGTCGTCATTCTCGTCAACCATAGTGCGACCCTTGAGGTTCTCCTCGTTCCATAGCGTGTATCCATCCTTCTCGAACTGCGCCAGATGCTTCTCTGACAGCTTTGAGGGCAGTTCTAAAGCCAGAATCCCCTCTTTGGTCATTCCAGAACCTAGCGCAGTCGCATAGGTCCAACATCGCGCCGTGTCGACATGATTGTATCCTCCTCCTCCTAGCACCAGAGTGGGTTTCTTCCAAGAAGCAACCTTGCCAGCAGTCTGACCCAGACCAGGGACACTCAGGTTCCATTTCTTGTGTTCGTCGGTAGCCAGACCGTCACATCCAAGCAACAAGACCACCGCATCAGGCTGATATGCCTCATAGTACCCTTCAACAATGCCATCCCACACACGATCCAGAGACTGGTCTCCAAAGCCCTTCCTCAAGGGCACATTGGCAGTATAAAACTCGCCAGGACCCGAGCCACAGTCAGTAAGTGCTCCCGTGCCAGGAAAGAATCCGGCATCGTAGTGATGTAATGACACACAGAGAACGTTCTTGCTGTGGACAAAGGCTGCACTGACTGCATCGCCATGATGGAGATCAACATCAATGTACATGATCTTATTATACTGCTTCCGCATCTCCTGTATACCCAAGACCACGTCGTTGACATAACAAAAACCAGAAGCAGCAGATCGCTTACCATGATGTCTTCCTCCGTACCAATTGATGCAAAGTTGGTGTTGACCAGACATGAGCTGTCTCGCGCAACTCAATGTAGAACCAGCTACAAGTTTGACATATGCATCAAGGCCTGGAAAGATTGGACAGTCGTGAATGAGTCCCATCTTATCCAAAGTCTTGTCACTCTGACCTTTCTTCAACACCGCAGAAACATACTCCAGACTGTGGTATCTCTTTAGTTCTGCGGCAGTGGCAGGGGTTATGGGTATCAGCTTGTATGACTTGTGCAATTGAAGGGCTACTAATAGTGAGTCGACCAGAGCTGCTCGACCTTCATTAGATGGCCGCCCAGAACACACTTTACTGGCCAATGGATGAATGCAAATTCCTGGCATGCTGAAACGTGTGCTGTGCAGTTCCAAACGACGCGTCTTGATCTCAAATTACAAGTTGAGTTTATGCAAGTTACGAAACCTTCAACTATTTAGCCAAAATAGTTAAACAAACAAAAAATGAGACCAAAACTACCACTGCACTTACCTGTCCACCATTCCGTTGTAACTACTGTAGATTAAATTCTATATTACATGAGTGCTGTTGCGAGCTTCTATAAATAATTATTTTTAGAGATGGATCATCTGTCTCAATCTACCCGAGACAATGGACTGGATGAACCACTCTCGATCACCAAGCACAATGTTAGCCCAGGGGAAACGCAGCTTGAAGCTTCGAACCACCTGCTCGAACTTGATGTTTTGAGTATTAGCTTGCAGGTTCAGGATCAGGACTGTTCGGCTAGCAGGCGACTCGGAAGAGTCACTCTCGTTGATGGTGAATCGACTGAGAACGTCTTCAAGCTCCCCACGACTGAAGACTGCCTCAACATAGCTGGGGGCTTGACCATGGACCAAAACTTGAACGTTCTGATCCTGCGTATCGTTGCCGGTGATCACAAACGTGGCAAGAATATCGGAAAGGACCGTCTTTCGAGACTTGTAGAGACTAAGAAGATTGTGTCGCTTCAAGAAGATTGAGGAGACCTGATCACCCTGAGCATGGACCTGGCTCCAGTTGTTAGCAAACTCCACAATGTCCTGATTGCAACAGAGTCCAAAGTCAACCTGTCCCCGAGGCAAGAGGTAGGCAGGCCAATCATTGAGAATAGCTGTGCCACCAAGAACGTCATTGACAAAAGCAGTGTTGAGACAAGGCCATCCCATAGACAGAGCTTGCAGATACTTGGGTGTACGAGTGTGAGAGTTGGAGATAACACACCCGAATCGCATACCGAGAGCATTGCCGTTAATGGTGGGTTCTCCATTCTCCCACTGGAAGAGAGACACGAAATCCTCGTGGATGGTGCCGCCTCCAGCAGTGATGGCAGCAATGAGTTGTGTACGCTCGTTTGGCTTGTCTTCTGTAGATGTCACAAGGAAGATGCAGCCTTCGAACACGGCCTTGCTCACTGCAGGCGCGGAGGTGGGAGAAGGAAGGATGATGGAATGCTCCCGCAGATATCCAAGGTCCTTGGCAATGCTGTTGTTGGACTTGCTGGCAGTAGAAACCGAAGTAGACCGTCGATTTTCTTGTCGGCGCACACCAGTAGACTTCCGGGGAGATGGCTTTCTTACAGGAGTAGGAGAGACTCTCTTAACGGGGGACCTCATTGGAGGGGGAGGAGAGGAGTAGGGTCGAGCAGGTGACGACAAGACCACTTGTGTATCAGGATAGGCAGGGGTAGAAGAGGAGCTAGCCTCAACATGATCAACTTTTGTAAGCTTCACCTCGTCTGGGAAGTCAAAGGAAACCCCTGCTCGGAAGGATTGTTCTGGCAGTTCAACAGAGTCAAACTGCTTTTTGGTCAAGTAGATCTGACTCAAGTGAACCACTGTCACCTCGCCGCGACTCAGGAACCTAACCTCAAACGAAGTGTACCCATCCATGGTTGCCACTGTATCCGCCTCTTCCTCCGGGACAGTCACGCCACGAACGATGACAGCCCTTCCCCTGGTCGACCCCTTGAAAACAGTGACTTCTGTATCAGGCATTAATACCAGCGGAGTGAAGGGACTACCGCTGCTTGTGTAGGGGCTCGTCTCGAGCTCGCTGGGGTTACTGGTAGCGTAGCAGAAGATCAACTTTTCTGTGTCATACTCATCTCGCATGACTCTGGTAGGGTACCACTTGTTCTTCCATCGCACAAGCATAGTCAGGTACTCTGTCTGTGTAGCCTCTGGTGTAGAGGTGATGGACTCGGGGATGACATCGTCGTCCTCTACGTGAGGAACGCGAGTATGTCGTCGCAAAATGTTCTCATGGCTGGCGCTGGGGGAGACATTGGAGCTCTGTGATGGTAGCACATAGTCATCTTCTTCAGGAGAGGCAGATCTGTCCTCAAATTTCGGTCTGTGACGCTTGTTATTGGAACTGTCTGGAGCAAGTTCCTGAGTATCAGCCAGGTCTTCAGTGAAAGACCGTTTCCGGCCATTTGTACCGTTTTTAGTGCGACGGGCTTCAGGCTGTGAGTCAGCGACTTCGTCCTCTGACATGGTCACGTCATCCGAGCCATCAAGCACAGTCATTCTCGAAGATCTTGCTCTTCTCACAATCAAGGGGCTTCCCTGAGAAAGAGTAGGGCTGTGTCTGCCGAGAATAGATTTCTGGTCCTTATTGTCAGGATCTTGACTCTGGGGAACCTGAACCACCGTCTCCTTCACGCGCCGCAAGGGAGTTTCCAACACTTCTTCATCTGAGCCAGAATCCATGACCACATGCTTTCTGGAAACACTAGCTCCAGCAGGTGTGGCTAGCACCTGAGTTTCTTGCAAGTCGAACGACTCAGGGGTCTCCTGGATGACACCAGGGTACGACCGGCGACTGGGGGGTCTGCCACGGCTGGAACCTCTACCGGAGCCTTCGCTGTCTTTAGCTTGAGATGTGTGTGAGAGGCGGGCAGCTCGGGAGGACGGGAACCTCAATGGGGTCTCCGAGGGCATTATCTGAGTATCTGGAAGACCCACATCGTCGCCTCTGTTTAGCGACGGAGAAGATGCAGGGGAAGTGGGCGATTGTGTGAGCTCCTGGGTGTCTGGAATGTTGGTGGGGTCTAGTCGACTTTTGGGAGTAGGTGTGCTGAGATCGTTGGGCATGATTTGCGTGTCTGGAAGTCCTCCTTGGCTGCGGTGGCTATCGGGCTGGGTGTCGGCCTGGTCATTGGAATTGGGCATGATCTGGGTGTCGAGCATGTCGAGGGCGCCATGGTAGGCAGGCAGCTCTTGAGTACCAGACAGGATCATTGTTTCGTTGTGAGCCTCATCATTGGCCTCCTGGGTAGCATCCTGTGTCGCGTCTTGGGTCACGTCCTGAGTAATGTCTTGGGTGATATCCTGGGTGTCATCGGGCATTCCTGCCTCTGAAGACTCGGGAATCACGCCTTCCTCGAGCTGGTCGTCTATCTGAGACTGCGAGGTGTCTCCGTCTTCCAAGAACCGGCCAATTCCAAGAGAGCGCTCGAAATCAAATGGCTGCGCGGGCCCTTCGACTCGGTCCGAGGAAATGTCGGGAATGGTGATATCTTCCTGAGTATCAGCCTCGTCCATAGTTGGGTCAGGAGCTGGTCGACGCGGGCGTCCACGATTGGCAATTCGTCGAGCACGAGCGTCGTCTTCCCACTGAGGATCAGGCTGGGTCTGAGTTAGTGTCTGGGTCTGTTTTTGTAGTTGCCACGTCCAAGACTCACGTCAAAATCGTCCATCAACGTGTCGTGCGGTGTGCTTTTGTGCTGGTCCGAATCGGTGGTGATAGGCAAGGTCTTTGGCATGAAGCGAAGTGCAGACGCGCTTGGTGCGCGAGTCAAGCTGTAAGTGCTAGAGGTGGGTGCAAGCAGAAAACCCATTACCTTAGTGTTGGAAAAATGTGTGCAAAAGATGGGGTACTGTATTAAGGTGCTCCTGGTTATATATATACGGTACCTGGCGTATAAACAAACCACCTTGTTTTTTTACCCCCCACTCACTCTAATTAACTGTGTTATCCTATAGTTCTACGAGTACTCGAAAAAGTACACTCTACACCAACACAACTCCTTCTATACTTCTATTCTACGCTAACTACGGTCTGTTATTTGCCAGCAGCTTCGGCAGCCTTCTTCTCGGCAGCTGTGTTAGTCATTTGTTGCTCATGACAGCCCACCTACAGTAGCTCTCCTCTCCACCCCTCGTACTCACCCTTGGCCTGCTTCTGACGCATGATCTCGGCGTCAGACTCCTGTCGCTTGGTAGGATCGCCCTCCTTCTTGTTCTTGCCGGCCTGCTGCTTCTTGAGGTTCTTGAGTCGGGCGAGTTCTCTCTGGTTTCCTCGGGTCATGTTGACAGATGGTGGTGTAAAATGTGTAACGTCTGCAACTCCCAAAATTTGGGCTTTCTTTGGACTTTTTTGAACATCGTGACTTGTGCAGATCACCATCAGAAGACACAATTGTCAGTAATTTGCGAGAAATATGAGACAAGATTTCGCTCAGATAACACAGAAACTAGACACACAAGCATGACTCGCACGCTTCCATTATACTTGCACTTGTAATTAGACACTCCTTACAATGGACCATCACCAGGGTTAGGGCTGTCCACATCAGGCTCGTGTGTTGATGCAGCAGGGCATCGGATGCGTGTCTACAAGTTCAGTGCTACAACATCATGTCTGACGAAGAAGTGAAGAACGTGTCTGGGGGCGAGGAGGACGAAAAGCTGGCTGCGGCCAAGAAGCGGGTGAGTACAATTGCGGTCTGAGACACTGCTGGCCTTACTAACCCAGTTTGAGGAGCTCAAGAACAAGAAGAAGAACAAGAAGAAGAACAAGAAGAAGGCCAAGGATGACGATAAGGAGGAGACTCCTGAGGTAGAGGACAAGGAGGAGGCAGATAGCAAGGAGGATGGTCAGGAGGATGACAAGGAGGACGACAAGGAGGAGAAGACCGAGCCCAAGACCACAGAGGAGGCTGACAAGAACTTTGAAGCCTCTGATGAGCCCGACAAGGTTGTCAAGGAGAGTGTGGATGAGCAGGAGGAGGTTGTAGATGCCACTGAGCCTTCAAGGGACATTGAGGTGTCTCCTCATCTCGACGCCATTGTCAAGGAGGAGGTCCAGGCTCGAACAGACATTGCTGATGCCACAGAAGAGGATCTCAAGAGCGAAAAGTTCGACAAGGCTGACTTTGAGGAGACTGCTGCGACTGCCACTCTCGCAGTGGAGGCTGGAAAGAAGTACAAGGAGTACGAGAATCAGATCTCTGATCTGCAAGAGGAGCTCAAGAACCTCAAGCTACAGCACGAGAAGGAGGTCGAGAGTCTCAAGGAGGAGCTGGCGGCCGTGAAGAACGAGCGAGAAACATACAAGGCCCGATTGGAGGAATCTGGACGACAACAGCAGAGAAGTGCATTGGATCGACCAGAGTCTCGGGGAGGAGAGTCCGAAGTGTCTCTGTCTCCCCCCATGCCTGCAAGCAATTACCGTCCTCGTGTCGGTTCTCTGGTGGACGTGGATCTGTTTGATGTTTCCAATGCTCGACAGGCAATTGTCAAGTGGACCGGATGGCAGGTTGATCTCCGACAATGGAGAAGCCAGGGTATTGGCAGTGTTGTTACCTTGTAGGCGTGACGATGCGTTGATCGTGTCGAACAGTAACACATGCCAGCAATCTATATTTACATGAATTTTTATATGACTACAAATACGAGTACTGATATGACTAATCAGCCTGCTGGTATATCAGATCAATGACAGATCTACCCTTGTACCATGGTAGAGATCTGCCAAAGTACAGATCTACGAGTACCTGATATCATGCCAATACCACTGGCACTTCCACACCAACGTGCCTACAGCACACACACCTAGAACCAATCATTTACTATGTACATTTTCATTGGGATTAAGAGGCTCGAAGAATGACCTCTCCGCCGAGGAATCGTCGGCAGGCCTCGTTGAGGTCGATGATCTCGCCGTTCTTGCCGGGAGTCTTGATGAGAATGGCCTCGCCAATCTTGGGAGGGTTGATGAACTTGACCTTTCGTCCAAGCTGCAGCTGTCGCAGCTCCTCGGTGGTCAGCACCATTCGTCTACTGGGCTTGGAGATGAGCTTCAGGTGATTGAGAACGGGCTGGTTCTGTCTGTACTTGAGCTCGATCCACAGCCGTCGCGATGCCACGTTGTCGGGAGTGGTTTCTGTGTAGACGGCATCGGGGCCGTAAATGTCTCCTCGCTGAACGCCGGAAAGGAAACCCTCTCGGTAGAGACCCAGGGCAATTTGCAGGTTGAGCTTGTTGTGAGGAATGGATGTGAGGGGTCGGCCCACTCGTGCAACGTTCTGCAGGTGCGCACAGAGGTTGGAAGCGTGCAAAAGAGGCATGTCGTGCTGGTGATGAGTGGTGAGTTGAAAGTTGGAGGTTGAAATTTGCAACTCACACCCCAAACCTTATTTCAACAGCGCACGAACTGATCAGTTTCTGGTACAGCTAGAACTGGTGAGCTGAGGTAAATAATGTTTATAAAAAAGGTGGAGGTGAATATTTATACAGAGGCAAGCTCGCCGTGGTTTCAATTTATGTAGCTTACCCCTATTTCCTTCCAAATCACTACTCCGAAGCCATACTTGAGTACTCCCAAGTATTATCCCAACTAAACTATACAACAAAAATACAGGTCCGACTTCCATAATTCGTTACATTCTTAAATAATGTCTATATGCTACCTCCTACTCAAACCTTGGCGACTCCCTCGCCTCGACACATGGGACACGAGTTGCATCCAGTCAAAAGCCAGTGGTCTACACAGTCCTTGTGGAACTCGTGGTGGCACTTGTTGAGCTGCCGACACACGTCGCCCTTCTCGTAATCCGTCATGCAAATGGGGCACTTTTCGCCCTCAATGAATTCCTTCACCGTAGACAAGCCTCCAGCTTGCTCCACGTCTTCCTGAGTTGCCAAATGGTTCTTCATGGGGCTCAGGTGCCGCTCCAACAGAGACAGATCCTCCATTGTAGGCTCATGTGTAAACAGAGAAGCTGCATTGAGAATGGGATGGTCTTCAGGATACGTGCCTCCAAAGACATAGACGATCCATGACTGTCTCAAGGGGCGCTCGGGGATGGCGTCTCGTAACGACTCTCGAGTGTTTCGAGGCTCATTGGAGTCCGCGTCAGTGGGAGGAGGCAATGAAGGAAGGCTAGGCAGAGATGAAGTGGTCTGTGAGGCCGAAGAAGTTGCGGGAATGAGAGGCTCTGGAGCTGGGGCAGAAGTGGTATTGTCGATTTGTTCTGAGCTAGTCAGAGGGGTATGATAAGTGGAGGCTGAGTCTTGCATCTCCGTTAGCGAGTCTGAGCTTCCCTGTCTGTCTGAGTTGTTGAACGATGGGCCAAAGTCGCTCATAAACTGATCCAAAATGGATCTTCCACGCTCATAACGTGAGCGAAGAGGGTTGTATTCCACAGCGTCTGAGGGTTCACTTAGACGAATGGGTCTGGAGGTTGCCGCTTCGAAAAACGGCATGGAGTCAGTAGTGATCTCCGCATTGGGACCCTGTCCGTTATCTTCGGAAGATCGGATTCCCACTACAAGCACAGGCACAAAGGTGGATCCTTCCGTGGGCGGGAATCTGAACATTCGAAAGTAGTTAAGCGGTCGAACCCCTTCACCAGCAGAAGGTTCTCGGGCAGTGATCTCTGGCGACAGAAGACCTCTAGAGAGACCAGCAAGGAACCGGTCAAAATCGTCAGACGATGATCCGGTGCCTCCTCCGTTCTGGAAACCAAACTCGGTGCCCACAAGCGAGGAAGCGGTCATGGCAGAGGCCAGAAACAGCAGTCGAGACAACATGACCGACTGGTTGCGTGGCTGTCGGTCATTTGAGATGCCTGGAATATCCATGCCAGGAATTCCGCCCGTCGGCACACCCGAATTTCTTGTGGATGCAGGTTCTGGTTCCTCCAGGATGTTCTCTAGCAGTGGTTGTGATTCCGAGGCATCAATGGACTCTGCAAGAGTAGACGCAGCCGCCTGAGGGGTTCCATCAGAAGGCGTGAAGGACGGTTCCGTAATCGATGCTGCCGGTGTCGCTGCTGCTGCTGCCGTTGCTCCTACGGCTGTGTGTGTGTCTACCTCCTCAGAGTCCTCCTCAACCCGACGCTTGCGTCGTTCACTGCGGACGGAATCTGTGGCTGATCGTCTACGGCGTTGAGGAACAAACATTGCGGCCGCGGGGGCCTCTGGACGTCGACGCCGCAAATGTGTCTGCAGTCGCTGAACCAGACGACTCCGATGAGGGTGCGGAGGGGCACCGCTGGGGTTAGACGAGGACGACGAGTCACGTGACGATGACTGGCCCATGAGCGATTTATGTGGCTTGCGGGTGGCGACGGAGGGAGTATCTGAGTGACGACGTGGTGTACGGGCGTCGTATTATGTTATGTGTTTCTCTTGTGGTAAACCCGTCTGTAAGCGGCTCAAAAGTCGCAGTGTTGTGGGTCTAGTTGTGCTGAGGTAGAAATGACGAAATGTCGTGTGTGAGAGTGACGTATAGAGGGGTGACAGGTAGACTCAAGACGAGAAGATGTCTCTCAGAGGACCCTAAATCGGCTTTGGCGATGTTGAAGGGTGAGGGTGTAGGGTCCCGCTGGCGCAAGACAGGGACAAAAGCTGAATCTGACGAAATAAATCGGCTTTAGGGCCTCTAGGGTGTCACTTGGAAAGAACCGATGTTGCTGCGTATCCGAACTCTATGATTCATCCAGAGCAGATAGGAGATAGGCTGCATGTGGGGAGCAAGTAACGTCTGTTTGAGGTGATTGGGAATGCGGGATAAGCGGTGGCGTATTTGAGAGGATGATATGTGGGTGGCGGTTTGATGAGCACCCTGCTATTTTTGGGGCCATTCTTTGTTATGCCGCGAGGGGAAATGTTTCAATGTCCAGCTATATACTGTAACCATAACGTACTTGTAGTGTGCTTGTGACTGTCTTGTTTGATATGTCAGTGCTTGACGTGTGATTGAAACGGTCTACAGTTGGGACCTTATGTAACCTGCAGAGGTCATCTGCGCTGAGCTGTGGTTCCCAAAAATAGCATGTGCCTGGGCATCTGAAATTGTGCTATATGTAGGGGTCTGAGGGCGGTCTGGAAGTGACGAGTCTACATATTTCTGGTGTTTGGCGTACGTCACTGTTCATTTTACCAGTCTTATTTTTCATCTGACTAAGTTTTCATTTGTCTAATTTTTCACCAGTCTTTATTTTTCACTGGAATATTTAGGTGAGCAGTCAAACATGTCAATATTACCGCCAACTAATCATCGAGCAGTCAGAAATAAACAGTATATAGGTACTGGCAGGCTCACCGAGACTGCTAGATGGAACTCTGTGACAACACTATTCCAACCACCTTCCCGCCCTGACACTGCTCCACCTTACAGTTGCAGCTATCGCTGGACTTTTCACTCGTCACGTAATCTCCACACTTAACCTTCATGCAGCCCATATCACCAGTTTTTCATAGACGAACAACAGAACGAACACAACGACACGACGGACAACATGTCGCAAACCCCTCTGCCGTGTCGGTACAAGACGGCCAAGACGCTCGGCCAGGGCACGTACTCGGTGGTGAAGGAGGCCATGCACATCGAGACGGGCCAATACTACGCGGCCAAGGTGATCAACAAGAAGCTCATGAGCGGACGCGAGCACATGGTGCGCAACGAAATCGTCGTGCTGAAGCGGGTCTCGCAGGGCCACAAAAACATCCTGACGCTTGTCGACTACTTTGAAACCACAAACAACCTCTATCTGGTCACGGATCTGGCTCGAGGAGGAGAGCTGTTTGAGCGCATATGTTCTAAGGGCGCCTACTACGAGTCGGACGCGGTGGAGATTGTCAAAAACACCCTGTCGGGCGTCGCGTACCTGCACAGCCACGGCATTGTGCACCGGGACCTCAAGCCCGAAAACCTGCTGTTCCGAACGACTGCAGAGGACTCGGACCTGCTCATTGCCGACTTTGGACTCAGCCGGATCATTGACGAGGAGCGGTTCCGAACGCTCAAAACCACGTGCGGCACACCGGGCTACATGGCGCCGGAAATCTTCACAAAGGCAGGCCACGGCAAGCCCGTAGACATGTGGGCTCTGGGAGTCATCACCTACTTTTTGCTGTGTGGCTACACGCCGTTCGACCGGGACTCGTCGGCAGAGGAGATGCAGGCGATTCTGGCCGGAGACTACGCCTTTGAGCCCGAGGAGTACTGGCAGGACGTGTCTGAGGAGGCCCGGGACTTTATCAAAAAGTGTCTGTGTGTGGACCCAGAGAAGCGTATCATAGCTACCGACGCCCAAGAGCATGCCTTTTTGACCCGAGATCCCAGCAAGGTGGCCGAGAACGAGACCAACCTGCTGCCCCATGTCAAGAGCAACATTTCGCTGCGTCGGTTGACCGGCGCCATGTCTGGAACGTCGCTTTCCGAGCAGAATAAGGCCATTTCGCGCCTCAAGGAGTCGGAAAGCATGGATGGTGCATACTGCTTTTCGCCCGAGAACAACAAGCCCGCAGTCACCCCCACCGGGTCTGTTGGAGTCAAGAGCCAGCGGGTTGAGTTGGCCGAGCTTGGTCTCAAGCCTCTGACTAAGATGCAGTGAAGAAGGACAAGAGGAGGACTAGGATTTGGAGCATTCTAACACTGACCGAGGGAGAATCGGGCTGATGTAATTAGATGTAATTCGCATTAGATAGAGCGACGCGGTTCTTTGCTGTAGATTTGTACAGTACCACTGTTGATGTTCTCCGCTCAATTAATTGTGCAATACTCACTATACATTCCAGGCGATAACTGGCCACCATCTCTCTTTTGGATTTTTAATACCACGAGTAAGCCTCCTTTGTTGCAGACGATGCAAGCTGCTCCATGTATGCACTTTTCGGACCCCATGTCTCAGAGCAGCATTGTTATGTGATCATGCAGTAAAAACAACAATCACTTGAATCGCCAAGGGCTGTTGACGGATTTCGGATCATGTATGTCTCCCGATGCCCCCGAACCTTGTCGCGATGAAACCGATATATACCTGTAGTGATTAACATCTCCTTGCTGATTGAAGGTATGTGACATTGGTTGATCAAGATTGTCACCTGCCACCCGATCCAATTCTCTGGCTGTACTAGCACCAGGTTTCTTAGTCCCATCTGGACCCATCATCCACTAGTCCCCAGTCCAAGTAGGTTTGATTTAGGACCCCCTTTGAAGAGTAAGATGACCTTTCCGATTGGCTAGGTGGTGCATCATAGCAGCACCTGACCGAGACATAGACCAGGTTCCACATGAATGGAACGGTGCAACGTTGCCCAGAAGATGGGATGCACTTTTTTTTGCTTGGATGTCGCCCCAGGTGCAGTTGGAGTTCCGTAGATGCCGCCTTGAGCAAGCATTGACATGTTTTGGTCCTCGAACCACTGACTTTTTCGACCCTATCGTTGTATTATAGCTCGACTTGCATAACCTCGGGCAAGGCTTTTGCTCAGGCTCAGGTGGGGATATAGGGGAAGAAGCCGAGTCTAACAGTCATGACGGCCGGGTTTTGATCGTCTCTATTGATTAGACATGTTTACGCCTTAACGTTCGGCTGAGAGTCAGGCCAGAACAGGTACGGGTGCTCATGCGTGTGGGAGCCTGATCCATGTGGAGAAGCAGTGCACTAGCGTCGAAATTGGACTAGAGGTGGTATCGACATGGTCTTCCTAGCGGCGAAGATCGCTGCACTGTTGCCCAGGCATTGTTTGGGGGCTCCTAAGGGCAGCCGGAAACAGACAAAATGCCATTAAACTTCCATGAGCCGAGGCTTGTGAGCGAGAGGCTTGCAGCATGCTCATTGACCATCCCGTGGGGACAAGAGACTGTGCATGCGTCGAGGTCGTTGTTCAGGGGCTATTGTGGGGGCGATTGTGTATTCTGGCGCTCAGGGGAAGCAAACTACATCGAGAATGGTTGATTGGCGGCCCATATGGACCTTCAACTCGCCCTTTCAAACACCCCCATCTCGGGTTCCTGGGCTCCTATTTTGCCTATCTCATACACCCTTTTCCCTATTAACTCAGCTTAAAAGGGTCTACAGCTAGCGGATGGGAGGCTGCTGGGGGTGACTCAGAACTCGAGAGGGTGGAAAACCAACTCCGACAAGCCGACTTGTGTGCTCCCAATTCTGGCCCCTCCCTGCTGGTCCCCCCTCATAATACGCACGCTAGCTTGTACCCACACACACGGCCTCGCTTCATACATGACAATACCCCGTAAACCTGGATTTAGCTCGGCATGCATTCTTAAACAGGAAGATAGAACCAACGTCTTCTCGACTCTTCATCGTCATGAAACGAACTCGAGTGGTCAAGGAACGCACCAAGATGGGGTGCGCGACCTGCCGCAAACGGCGGGTCAAGTGCGACGAGACGCGGCCCGTGTGCTCCAACTGCAAGCGGGGCGAGCGTCAATGCGACTACTCCACCCGATTCGACTTCAAGCAGACGGCGCTGGCCGAGTTTGGCGAGTTTGAAAACCAGCACACCCAGATCTCCAAGGGCTACAAGGTCGGCCTGCAACGGGAGGTCACGCAGAACGTAGTCAACGCCCGGCTGGTCGAGACCGAGGACACGGAGGGGACCATGGTGCCAGGAGAACAGGTTTTCAGAGTGGTCAGTGCGGATCACGAGCTCCTGGCTCAGGAACAAGGCCAGCAACACATACAATCTACTTCACCACAAATACTAATCAAACCCGAGCCGGAAGAACATGCATTCAAGGTCCCTTCTTACTCGGACAAGTCGGAGCTCCGATTCTCACCTGCAGCTCAAGCTTCAACACCCCAGCACCCCAGAGACGGCCCAGCACCAAACCCGGAAGTCACATTGTCGCAACACCAGCCGCTACCAGCGGCCTTGGAGCTGGCTGCAGCAAACTGCACTCCCCCACTCACAACTTCGCATCTCACGCTTCTGCATCGCTTCGTGGCCCACCTTGGTCATGAAATCCCCATGCATATGCGTCTCAGAGGCGAGCCCAACAGCCTGCTTGATGGAAGCACCCCAGCGTCGTATTGGACGCTAGATGTGCCCCAGATGGCCTTTTCCCAAGGATATCTCATGAGTGCCATTCTGGCCTACTCGTCAGTATGCCAGTTTCCACTGTCGGAGGCTGCCAAGAGAAGCGGCATGTTCCACTACCAGCAGGCCATTGAGGGGCTGGCGCAGGAAATCCAGGCGAGGCCAGATAGTATCAACGTGGCTGCGTGTGTGTCGTGTTGCGTGCTTCTAACATGTTATGAAACATACTGGGGCGACCTGTCCAACTGGTACAAGCACATGACGGGTCTGGGAGACTTTGCAAAGCTCCTGGGATCCATTCCGGGAAGCTGGCAGCAGCTCGATCTACAATACACTGTGATTCGATTCGAGTTCTACCAGAGCATGTTGGGAGGAGTCGAGGGTAGACTGGGCCCCGAGTATTGGCTAGGTATCCCTTCGAGAGAGGGTAGTCCTGCTCTGACAGCTGGCGACGACATTTCGCGGCTGCTGATGCAAATCACGGGGTTTGTGGCGAAGCAAAACGACCTGCGTTCGTCCATGGTCATCTTCGAGGGCGCAGAGGAGACATGGAAGTCTCTCAAGGCTGAGTTGGAGTATTTGGAGGCCAAATGGGAGCAGGTTTTGCGTCCTGTGCGTCGTTCTCCGGGAGGATTTGGCGAGTATGTCGAGCATTCCAGTGAAGATGCCATGGTCGCTGCCATTCACATGCTGCTGGCCAACGTGATTCTGATCAGAAATCATCCACAGGTCGGCACCAACCGTCTCTTTTATTTCAACCTCACTGCCGAGAAGACAAAGGACTATGTCCAGGAGATGCTGTATCGACTGCCGGTTGATATCAAGGACTGGCTTTTCACCAACGGAGACAGCATCACCATGGATCTGACTGACATCACGTCTGTGGGAACCAACATGGCTCGGCTGCAGAAGGTGACTCGAAAGGTGAACCGCATGTCCTTTTCGTCGGTAGAGCGTCGTCATTCGACAGAAATGAGTCCTCCCAGCAGCAGCTCTTCACCGTCGTCCGCCTCTTCTCCAACGAGCTCGTCTCCCGCTTCTTCCACCGTTAGTTCTGCCGGTGTGTACAAACGTGGACGGCGTATCAAGCTGCTGACGGTAGCAGTAGCCACCTTCTACGCGGCTGTCCAGATCAAGGATGCACTAACCCGCGATCGAGTGACCCACTGGTTCACTGAGGTGGCCAACGCAACCACCTGTTACTCCATCATCTGGTTCATCACGGGGTTGAGCGAGGCGTGGGATCGGACTGTGGAGACGGAGTACCAAAAGTCACTCGCCAATTACCTGCAGCAAATCAACTATGACGGAGCAGGGAATCTGTCCCGTCTGGACAAGGTGCATGCCAAGATTCGGCTAGCTCAGGGAGTATTGGGCGACCTGACCAGCATTCTCAGTGCGGACCATAGCAAGCTGCTAGCCACGAGTGAAGAGTGATAGGGGAATTTCGGGGAATGGGAGCAGAGCCAGGAGGAGAGTTACCTCAGACAACTCTCTGATTGCAACATTCATGCATGGTAGATCTCTCGGAGAAGAGCGGCTATAACGAGAATGTCGGAGATCGGGGTGTGACGATGGTCCGTCAAGAGGCCAATTACGCAGGGTTAAGAGTGTTGGCTACCAGTGCATGTTCGAGGCAGCCCTCAAGAGCAGCGGTTGCAGGAGGCTTCCCCACCTGGCGGTATACGTGAGAAACAAAGCGCACTATTAGTGGAGATAGCAGACCTTGCTCTTTCTCTACAGTCCAAACACACATTGCATTTTAATTGAAAAAGCAAGCATCGAAGGGGTCCAGGGGATTGGATACAGAGGCGCAAGCCAGACCTATTATTTATTTTCATGCATGTATCAACCGAAGATCGCGGGCCTTGTAGAATGTGGTTATGATGTCGTACTTGAGCTGTAGAGAGGGTTCTATACGGGATCGATCATGTGCTACAGTAAATAAAGGAATAGAGGTTAGTCTAGTTCTGAACAAAAAAAAGACATCTAGACCCTAGGATGCAGCCATTGGAGTCATTAGCTAGCACAAGTTATTCACCAAGAGTGCCACCACACTTGATCCTTTTTTGATTCTCTACCATACGTCACCAAGTGGTCTTTCCAGACGCTTCGGAATATGTCGTATCTTCAAGTACGAGCATCGTACCGTAGTGGGAAGACCTACCCATGCCGATCGCAAGAAGAAAGAAAGAGGCTGAAACTCAATGTTAGAGTTGGACTGCGGGAACGAACCGAGATCTTGGTGCATGGGCTCTTTCTTCTGTGGCATTTTTTGACCTTGGCCAAGACTTGAGGTACGAATAGGTTATGAGTGAGGATTTAGTGCGACGGAGAGTGCACATGCCGAGCAGTGCTCGTACGAGCACCACATATTATACGTGTATTAGACAAGTCAATGATGACCCTTGTCTCCACCCGAGCCTATACATGGCAGACAATGTTGTCTGGATGTAGAGTCAGCCTTGTGTTGTTGCCATTGCTCCACCACCTGTTTTTTATTTTGCGTTTGACTAGCTCGCGAATCATTTATAGGCCTATGATGTTCATTGGGAAAAATGCGGATATTGGAAGGAGCCAGCCAATCACACGAACGACATTGTGACGCATGTTAGTCGCTCCGTTACCAATGAATACATACATGTGCCCATTGTTATTGCACGGTTGAAGGCAGGACTGCAGCACGTTGCCTTGCCGAAGCCGAAGGGGGTAGTTCAGAGTTACGTTTTGTCGCTCTAGGATAAAACTCTGCTCTATGCTTGAAAAAGGAATAGTCTGTAATAGAGAAGGGGGACTGCTTTTATGTACTCTAGAATAAAAAAAAATTAATAGAAAAGTATTACTCCTGCAATAGTCACACTCCGACCGCCCCGTGGCCAAGTGAAACACCGAGAGATGTCAGTGGAGAAAATCCCTGCAGCGAGCCTAATCGTGCATGGCAAGGTTGGTTTTTTCCTGCGGTTTCTCTCCATTTTCTATGTCTATTCAATTTCCTTTTTTTGGGCCAAACTCTAAAAAACATTCCGACCGAGAGAAAGTGCGAAGAAAACGTCAGTAGACTGCGAGAGTCCAACGTCTACGCGCCAACGTGTCACCCTGATCGACATTTCCTCCTTTAGAAACTTCCTGCGTCTCGTTCAACATGACAGGTGGGAGCTGTGATCTCCTATAGTCGTTGAAACAGGATTCTGAGCCCATATCGCTGCACGACCCACTACGATACGATCCTACAATTGCACTTGTAGTCAAAAGAGCATATATAGCCTATTAACTCCATAGACTGCAAAGGTACACACCCTTTGCTTTTTAACTGTCGCTTTGCACCTTCCGGGTGAGTCCGAGGCCATAGATTACAAGCATGGGTTTCCCACGGTTCAATTGCCGTTTCAGAAGGGATGCATCAATACCTGCTGGTGGATCTGTAGCGCTACGCTGGTAGAGCTTATAGTGTGAAGAGGCCAATACGATAGGCTAAAATAGGAGACCTGAAAAAGCCACTCTATAGAAAAAAATACAGAGCCCATCAGCCCCTAGAAATACACGACCCCTCGTCATACCCCACCAGCTCTCGTACGGCTGTCGTCGACGTCAAAGTTTCACGGTGCCTAAGGTTCGCAGTCTTGGCTTGATTGAGCGTTGCCCGAGCAGGAACCTTGAAGGCCAAAAAAACAATCGTCATAGAATAACATCCAAGAGTCTATATCACGACTCAACCGGACTCTCCACACACCACACGCCAAGCACCCAAACCCCCACACAAGGCGTGTACTAATACCCCATGCGTACCGCATCTCTCACAACAGCAAAACTACTCCTGACGCTCATAGCAAGGCTGCCTCTTCTGCACGCCCTTCCTTATGGTGGGCTGTCTCGAAGTGGCAGCTACTCTTCCTACGAAAACGATGGTGAGACCCTCGACCCCGAAGCGTCCGATTTCTGGCTCTACATGCTGGCGTCCTTCGTGCTCGTCGTGGCTGGTGGAGTTTTCGCAGGTCTGACCATTGCTCTCATGGGCCAGGATGAGGTGTACCTGCACGTCATTAGCGAATCTGGTGAAGCTCACGAACGAAAGGCCGCTACCAAGGTCCTGCAACTGATCAAACGAGGAAAGCATTGGGTTCTTGTCACCCTGCTGCTCGCCAACGTCATCACTAACGAAACCCTGCCCATTGTCCTCGATCGATGTCTTGGAGGAGGATGGAGAGCCGTCGTCATTGCTACCGCCGCCATTGTTATCTTTGGAGAGGTCATCCCCCAGTCAATTTCAGTCAGATACGGCCTCTCGGTCGGTGCCTACTTTGCCCCCTTTGTTCTCGGCCTCATGTATGTTCTCTACCCCCTGGCCTACCCCACTGCCCGGTTTCTGGACCACCTCCTTGGAGAAGATCACGGAACCGTCTACAAGAAGGCTGGACTCAAGACCCTTGTTACCCTGCACCAGACCATGGGAGTCGAGCGTCTCAACGAGGACGAGGTGACCATCATCTCCGCTGTGCTGGATCTCAAGGAGAAGCCCGTGGGAACCATCATGACCCCTCTCGACGATGTCTACACGATGTCCTCCGATACCGTCCTTGATGAGAAGGTTGTTGACCAGATTCTTCAGGCTGGTTTCTCCCGAATTCCAATCCACGCCCCTGGTGAGCCCACCAACTTCATTGGTATGCTGCTGGTGCGAATTCTCATCTCGTACGACCCCGAAGACGCACTTCCCGTGTCCTCTTTCCCTCTTGCTACCCTCCCCGAAACCAGACCTGACACCTCCTGCCTCAACATTCTCAACTACTTCCAGGAGGGTAAGTCTCACATGGTTGTTGTTTCCGAGTCTCCCGGTGACGCCTACGGCGCTTTGGGAGTTCTCACCCTGGAGGACGTTATTGAGGAGCTGATTGGCGAGGAGATTATTGACGAGTCCGACGTGTACATTGATGTCCACCGAGCCATTCGACGAACCAACCCCGGCCCTCTGTCCAAGCGAAACCTCGTTTCTTACGTGCAGAACTCTCCCCGAAACTCCATTGGCAACTACGAGTCCGTTTCCCACTTTCTGTCTCGATCTCTGTCGCGAGACGAGGCTGGCAAGGCCCAGCAGCAATCCCTCGGTCCCCATGGCAGCTCCCAGCTTGCTTCTAACCCCACAATCACTATTTCTACTTCACCCAAGACTGGTCTCAAGCTTGGCCACAATGCTGTTCCTTCCCACGACTCTGCTGCCCCTGGCCCCTTCCAGAAGAAACACCACCGAATTGAGCCTCTCAACCTAGCTGCCAACCCCAAGGAAACTTCAAACACCAAGGTGACCATCAAGAAGTCGGGATCGGGATCTGGCCATCGACCCACAGGATCTTCCGATATTGCCCATCATCCCGACCACCCTGATGCAGGCACCACTACCCAGTACGGCACCATCTTCGAGACCGAGCAGGGCGCTGTGGTCGATGCTCTCAACGATCCCGGAATCAACACCCGTCTATCTCATCCAGCCGGAGTGTCTCCCCGAACTGCTGCAGTTAATAGCACGAATGGAGCACGAGCCAGCAATCCTACCCGACCCGACCTGGGTACCGAGATCCACTCGTTTAGATCCGGAGGCATCATTGAGTCCGTCGTCAACGTCCAGGGAGTCCACAAGACCATCATTGAGGCTGCCGTGTCGGATAATGACGACTTTGAGGATGAAGATATCCCCAAGTCCTCCAGCGGCAGCTCTCGTCGAGGAAGCCGCAGAGCTCTCCTCGACTCGTCTCCCTAGAGGGATGAAAACACACATATAACACTTAGCATAATATAGGAGAAGTCTTTTATTGAACACTGATGCATGTAAGATTTACTCGTATCATAAGGCTGACCGAAGGCATTAAGATTTGGGTTATCATGTATGAGAGATACGAGTACGAGCGAGTACAAGTGCCACCATTTCACATCCATAGTACAGTACTGTGCAGATTATTATTATCTACAACAATTACAGGTAGAGCCGTTGAATCATTATGATCATCGTCATACATCAATTTCTTGCATTACCATCATTTTTTCTTCTCTACATGGCCACCTCTCAAAGAATACCTCCATATATTACCGTTAACATCTATTTACCCTTAATGGCCTTCTTGACAATCTCCTCAACCTCGTCAATATCGTCTGTGGGAACCTGGGTGAGGTTCATACCAAGAGTCTGCTGGATGGAGTCCAGGACCTTGTAACTCTCCGTGTCGTGGACAAAGGAGATGGACACTCCGGATCGGCCAAATCGGCCAGTTCGTCCAATTCGGTGCAGGTAGGTCTCGGGATCGGGCTTGCCGTTCTTGTCTGTGGGCAGATCGTAGTTGACCACCATGGAGACGGTGGCGATATCGATACCTCGGGCAATAACGTTGGTGGAAATGAGCACCTTGGATCGGCCGAATCGGAAGTCGTCCATGAGTCGATCTCGCTCGTCAACAGACAGATCGGAGTGCAGCAGCGACACCTTGTGGCCGTTTTTGGACATTCGCTGGTAGAGCGAGTTTGCGGTGGATCGCTGGGCGACGAAAATGACCGATGATGCGATGGTCAGCATGGAGTACAGCTCCTCCAGCATCTTGAACTTCTCCTCGCCGTCCTCGCAGTCCATGTACAGCTGGGTGATGGCGTCCACGTTGAGCTCGTTGGCCTTGAGCCGGATCTCGTTGGGGTTGGGGCACATCTTGCCGGCCAGATCGAGCACGGACTCAGGGAAGGTGGCGGAGAAAAGCACCACCTGGGTCGAGGAGGGCAGGAACTTCTTGATTCGGGCACAGGTGGAACCCATGGTGGAGTCAACCATGTTGTCAGCCTCATCCAGAACAAACACCTTGACATGCTTGGCGTCAATCTGCTTCTTCTGGAGCAGACCGGCCACGGATCCGGGAGTTCCAACCAGGATCTGGGCGTTGATCTTCTGGCCTCGTTCGGTAGATTCAGGGACAATGAGCTGTGTGGTAATGTCAGTGAACTTCTTCATCTCGTCAACCACATCCAGAGTCTGTCGAGCCAGCTCTCGAGAGGGAGCCAGACAAATGCACTGAACGGCCTTGATAGAGGGGTCCACTCGGCTGAGCATGGTCAGCGAAAAGGCTCCAGTCTTACCGGTACCAGACTGGGACTGTCCGATCATGTTGTGAGGGGGGTTGGACAGCAGAAGAGGAAGAGCCTTCTCCTGGATCTTGGAGGGCTTGTTGAACTTCATGGCATACAGACCCTTGAGCAGGTTCTCGTCCAGCCCCAAATCCTCGAATCGCTTGGCAGAGTAAAGAGGCGAGTTGGGGTCTGCCTGGAGATCGGCCAGCTTGACTCGAACCTCGTATTCCGTCTGGATCAGGTTGTTTTCCTCGGGTTCCTCCTTGGATTCTTCCTTGGTCTCCTCCTTAGTCTCCTCCTTGGCTTCCTCCTTGGTCTCCTCCTTCTTATCATCCTCCTTGGGCTCGTCCTTGGGCTCATCCTTCTTCTCATCCTCCTTCACCTCCTCGACCTTGGCCTCGGCGGCGGCGGCCTGGTTCTTCTCCTTCTGAAGCTCCAGCTTCTCAAGCATATCGGAAACCTGGTCACTCATGTTGATTGTGTGGATGTGATGTGTGGTGCAGTGTTTAGATGTGGACGGCTTATAAGTTTGTTCATGCATGTCAGTTTTTGAAAAGTCGCCGAAATAAGCTCCACACGAGCTCAAGTGTGAGCATGGAAGCACCGAGAATTGCCGGTAGATGATGAATGGCGAGAATTTGAAAACTCTCAGTCACGTGGAAGATACCTACTGGCCACTAATTGATACCAATATCTACATTTTCAATTACGCCACTTTGTTCGTGAGCTAGTCGTAATCCAGCCCTTTATCGATTCCCACTGTTTGATGTCAATCTTGAAGGCACATACACACAAGACAGATGTGGAATGATTATATTTGTGAGAAAGTGAGTTGGAGTAGCCACTCCAACTAATCTCTTGCATTGTTCATCTACATTTTCTCTCTTCCTTATGACCCTCCATTTCCATTACTCCGTTTTAGATCACTTGTCGGGTTGGGTATTCAACAAGGCCTCCCAATACCCAGCATGTCATTGATAAGCCATAGATACAACGGTTGACGAAAAGAGTTTCATGAGCTCACGTGGACAGCCAAATATATCTACAAAGTCACTCGTCAAAGTAGCTCTTCAAGGACTCTCTTCAATATATGTCTTAAGGTGGGGAATCGGGTGGCTCTTCATGGTCACTTCTATGTCACTTCAAGGTCAACCTCGGCTCATTGAGTCCTTATGCACAACCCTGTAAACCGTTCTTTCTCTCACCCCGGTCATTATCTTGTTCGACGACTAGGACAAAACAGCGTCTACACCGACACAAATGGAGGACGACCGAAGCCTATCTGGCTCAAATCTCACGGCTGTTACGTCTGAGAAACGAACGGCAAAGCGGACATCAGCATCATACAACAGTGGAGATGACCAGAGGACATTGAGAGACCAGCTAAAGTCAGCTCAGAGGCGCTCAAAACCAACCAAAATCAAAAGAGAGACACTTTCAAGCACCCAGACACCAAAGTCGCCGTTTCTGGCTCGCATCGAGCACTTCTTCAGGTCCTTGGTCGACACCAACAGGAAGCTGAGTCCTGGTCAGGTTCCTTTATTGATTCTCGAGCTTATCCTGCTTCCCATACTATTGCAGTTGGGACTTTTGGTGGCTGGGGTGTTAAGCGTGCTAGGGTTACTGGTACTGCCCGTTTTCCTGTTGCTTCGAGCAACTGATTTCAAAGAGACCATCGCTGGAGCATAGACAGACACAAACATTCGCATCATAGAACTACTAACATAAATAATAGACTTTAATGGCTTTTTTTCGCAGACCTTTTTGCCCTTGGTTGTATCAAGTTTCAAATAGAGTTCTGCATGTCCAAAAGATCTTGACGAACATTACACCGACTTTTCTATCACAACTAAACACTACAATGGTGAGTATTTGGATGGGAAGGGAGTGGATGGACTTATGGACGAGCAAACAGACAATGTGGAATGAAAATCCCCCAGAGTATTGCTCCTGAACTAAACGATTCAACCAACAACCACACCCCCACAGCATCTCTAACTCAGTCTATCGCTACAGTCGCACAAGCAAAAGACGTGCGAGGCCTCAATCTGGTGGCTGCACACTCACACATTACGGGTCTGGGTCTGGAGCCCAATTCGCTGACCCCCAAGGAGAATGCCCAGGGAATGGTGGGCCAGGTCAAGGCCCGAAGAGCAGCAGCAGTGGTGCTCCAGATGATCAAGGACGGCAAGATTGCTGGCCGATCTGTGCTTCTGGCCGGTCCTCCCTCAACCGGAAAGACCGCCATTGCCATGGGTATTTCTCAGTCTCTGGGCTCTGATGTCCCCTTCACTTCTCTGGCCGGTTCCGAGATCTACTCTCTGGAGCTGTCCAAGACGGAGGCTCTCAACCAGGCCTTCCGAAAGTCCATCGGCGTGCGAATCAAGGAGACCACAGATATCATCGAGGGAGAGGTGGTGGAGATCCAGATTGACCGAAGTCTGAGCGGAGGCCACAAGCAGGGTAAGCTGACCATCAAAACCACGGACATGGAGACCATCTACGACCTGGGACACAAGATGATCGACTCGCTGAGCAACGAAAAGGTGACTGCCGGAGACGTCATCTCCATCGACAAGGCCTCTGGCCGAATCACCAAGCTGGGACGATCGTTTGCCCGAGCTCGAGACTACGACGCTCTGGGAGCCGACACCAAGTTTGTGCAGTGTCCCGAGGGCGAGCTGCAGCAGCGAAAGGAGGTGATCCACACTGTGTCTCTGCACGAGATTGACGTCATCAACTCGCGATCCCAGGGCTTCCTGGCACTCTTCTCTGGAGATACCGGAGAGATCCGACCGGAGGTGCGAGAGCAGATCAACACCAAGGTCGCCGAGTGGAAGGAAGAGGGTAAGGCTGAGATTGTGCCCGGTGTGCTGTTCATCGACGAGGTCCACATGCTCGACATGGAGTGCTTCTCGTTCATCAACCGAGCTCTGGAGGACGACATGGCCCCCATTGTCATCATGGCCACCAACCGAGGCCAGTCCACCACCCGAGGAACCGACTACAAGTCCCCTCATGGTCTGCCCGTCGATCTGCTCGACCGAGTCATCATCATCCCCACTTCTCCCTACTCTTCTGATGAGGTGAAGCAGATTCTGCAGATCCGAGCTAACGAGGAGGAGGTCGAGCTGAGCCCCGAGGCTCTGGAGATTCTCACCTCCATCGGAGCCGATACTTCTCTTCGATACGGATCCAACCTCATCTCCGTGTCTCACATGCTCGCCCAGAAGCGAAAGGCAAGCAGTGTGGGTCTGGAGGACGTGAAGCGAGCATACTCTCTGTTTTTGGATACTGCTCGATCCGTGCAGTTCCTCTCTTCCTCCAACAACTACATTGCTGAGGACGGAACTGCCAAGCTGGGTGAGCGAGAGAAGGACGCCATGGACACTTCGGCTTAGAAGTGATTGGCATATGTATTGTATTGATTATCTTTTAGAGTGTGTTGTAGGTCTGAGGCAGTGTACTAATTCTCTTACGTCGAATAAACCTCGTCGTATCCTTCAACCGTTCATCTAATTATTGTTAATATATATCTGACTAACCAGAGCCCTTGGTGTTGAGAATCAGGGCGATAATCATACCGTAGAGACCCAACACTTCGGCGAAAATGAGAATCAGCACAATGCCGACAAACAGACGGGGCTGCAGCATGAAGTTTCGCACACCCTCGTCACCGACAATACCAATGGCGTAACCCGAGGCCAGGGCAGCAAAGCCGACCGACAGACCACAGGCCAGATGCATGAAGCCGTTGAACAGCGAGTAGTTTTCTGTGGGGGACAGAGAGCCGGCAATCAGCACGGACACAACGAGTCCGTAGACGGACAGAATACCACTCATGACGACGGGAATGAGAGACTTCATGATCAGTTCAGGCTTGAACACACCGATACCGGCAATACCGATTCCGGACTTGGCAGTTCCAATAGCAGCTCCGGCAGAGGACAGCACCATTGCAGCACAGCATCTGTGTTAGTTAGTAGGCATGGGATCGGGTGGGTGAATGCAGAGTAACGAAAAGGAGCCAACAACACCTGATGGAGGTGGTACAAGTCGACTGGGGTACATCCACCAACAAAAACAACAGGATATCTCGCATCATCAAACAGGATCTGTGGTGAACACCACACCTGTCGAATAAGAACAATCTCTGCCGTTTCGTATGGCCGTATCCTTCACGTGGTCTCTACAAACGCCGTACTGTGACTGTCGTCGTAGCCAGTATCATGACATTAGAGAGTCATTGAGAAGCGACATCTGTCATGGAACATAACAATCAAAACCGTCATTGATAATGTGTGACCTTTCCTAGCTCCTTCCCACCACACATTTCCCCAATATCATCCACCATCGTCGTCCTCACTAGTCGACGTGTGTCGTGGCTAGTGCGACCATTATCCCGAGACAACTCACCCTGCAAAACCGAAGAACGGCGCATAATTCGGAGCATAGACATCCGATTCAGACCTGTGTTAGTGGTGTTCGAGCCATCCGCTTCCACTTCCAGAATCCCATACTCACATTGTGTGTTGTCGATGAGTGACGGAGATGCAGAGTGAATTAAGTTCGCACACCCAAACCTGGCGCTGCGTGGTGATATTATGCACTTTAACGGTGAAGGAATGTGCAGTGGAGAAGTTGGATATTGTGATTTGTTTTGGATATGGAAGTATCTTGTCGTATCTTCTGCATTGTTGTTGTTCATTTTACAATTATCAATGTTGTTTCGACCCATGTACATTTGCTGACTAAGCACAAGGTGGATCTGTATAGGGGCAGCAACGAGTGCTTGGGTAATATTGTCTCGGTATAGTTACTGTAATTTCATCTTCTTGGTTTCTTCACCTCACAAGCTGAAGCCACTACTGTACTTGTAGTGTGGGGAAAGAGCTTTTCAAATAGTGACACTTAGGTACTGGTAGGTTCTTGGTATAGGTCTGTGCCATGTTAGAGAGGGGGTAGCTTCCAAGAAAATTGGTTATATATATCGATTGAGCTACAGGTCGAGATATTTTCGACTTACTTTCCTGTATTTACTTATATGTCTATCCTAGTTCCATCTTTCACGTTGACAACATGGTTGTCTGTGGTAAAATTAACACTTGAATTTTAGTTGAGCCTATTGTGTAAGTGTTTCGAGTTCGAGTATTTCAGCTTGACGTCTTTCTATGGCTGTATGTAGGCTACCAAGATAGCCACTTCCCGATAGTCAAAGTCTCGGACAAATCTCCAGCATGTTCTTAGACCGTCACATATGTCACAAGCCCTGGATCATATCTACCTCATACCCCACTTGGAAGAAAGCAGACAGTCCAGTTCCTCAGTTCACCTGTTGGAGAGTAGAAACCATGGGACTATGAAAGTGCCTGTTGACTTGTGATATATTCCACTTCATAACCCTTCTTACTCCGAACCATCCAAACTAGTGTATCTGGTCCCAGAACCATTATATCTCTGCTTACAGAATATGGTCAATGATTGGAAAATCAGTCAGTGCAATTGTTGTTTCGTTAACCTCCTCCTCTTTTCCAAATGTGTCACCCATTGCATGTCCAAATCTGTTTGCAGTTTCCCATCACTCGTGCCATTGTGAACAGTTGACATGACACTAGTAAATGGGCTACTTAACTGCACTAAGGAGAGTAAGACATACAGCTGTGGCTTGAACTTGAAAGAAGAAGAATAGAGGTTTAAATGACCCGGCTAAAGTGATGTGTCAAGGTGAAAAACGAGCAAAACTAGCAACTTTCTATGGTGTGGGACCAACCTTGAACAACCAAATGTTGTATACTTGGTGAATGGTTAAGATGGCCCAAATCTTCCACACTCTTTAATCAATGCTTACCCCATACTTATCAGCTAGTTGAGCCTAATTCACTCCTAACAAGGACGTCATCACACTAGCTTCAATACTCTAACGTCGATCATCAAAAGCACATGGCACGTTCCAGAACCATCACAGTCACACACGGAGCCGGATATCATGCTTATCACCGATTTGCCACTCGCAATATCCGCCGTTTTCTTGCATTCCACATGCCTGTCGGTTAACCACCTGGCAACGGTGCTAAAGCCTATCTCTCTTTGCCGAATGCAGCGGGATACGAGCAAGCTTCGGAGAACAGCACATCGAGGCGGTTTGATGCCAGGAATTGGATATAAAAGTGGATCGATAGGTGTATCACGTGAACAAAACTATCCAGCATCTCTCATAATCTCAAAACATCCTTTCCAAACCCGATTTATAGCCACCTATTACTTACCGCAACTCCCCACCATCAAACTCTGATTATATGTACGTATGCAGACTTTTGTGGATATAAAGCTGGGGCGAGGTCCGTAGCAACTCCAATCAATACACACAAATCACAATGGCTCCAAAAGTCACCTTTTTCCACTACAATGAGTCACCTGTGGCCAACCGAACCCGCATGTTCCTCAACTTCAAGAAGATCCCCTTTGTTTCTCTCCGCCAACGAATTGTTCTGCCTCGACCCGATCTCCAGAAACTGGGTATCAACTACCGTCGAATCCCTCTGTGTGCCATTGGATCCGATGTGGTTGTCGAGGCTTCTCTTATCATGAACGAGTTGGAGAATCACTTCTTCCCTACTCCCAAGTACTTCAGCGCTCACCTTTTGACCGAGGGAGTGTTCAAGACCACCAATGATAATGCAGCCATGGCTCGATTTGGTCTTGCCGTGACCAACCTGTTCCCTCCAGAGTTTGCTGCTTCGGCCATGCCCGAGTTTGCAAAGGACCGAGCAGACTTTCTGTCAGCTGAGATTGGAGATGTGGACGAAACCATCAAGAACCAGGCCAAGATTGAAATGCAGCAGCTGGCCGACACCATTGAAAACTTCCACCTTCGAGACGGCAGAGATTATCTGCTAGGCAGCGAGTTTTCTGCTGCGGACGCCGAGTATGCCTGGATCCCTCTCTTCCTCGTCTTCATTGGAAGTCTGGAGCAGGCTGGAGTGACTCCAGAGGTGTTCCCCAAGTTCTTTGCTTGGATCGATCGAGTCCAAGACAAGGCCGAGGAGCTCAAGGAGTCCAACCACAACATCACCGAGGAGGACCACAACGACGCGGTGGCCCGAATCATCAAGGGAGGTAACGCTGGAGACTTCCCTCTGTCCAAGTTGCTGAAACACGAGGAGGACAACATCCTCGGCATCAAGCAGGGCGAGATTGTGAGTGTGGTTCCTCTGGACACTGGTAAGAACCACCCCACCAAGGGCTCTGTTGTTGGAGTCAATCGATACAAGATTGTCATCGAGGTTTCTTCCCCAGGCAGTGAAAAGGAGGGCATCGAGAGTGGAAAGGTCAGAGTCCACTTTCCTCTCAGAGGATACAAGGTGCAGAAGGAGAGCAAGCTATAGGGGGAGTCATAATTCATTCATATATACATTGTCGCTGATTCGTGGTAGGGTCAATTGTAACGGCAAGAGTGTCTAGAAACCTCTCTTGGCTAAGCCATTACAAATATGCAAATAAAATGCCAGAGCATTGAAATTGGGTCTCTGACCAGACAGTCGGTACCAATGGTATCGGATTCTGTTGGTCCAGTTGACAAGATCCAGATGGTCGCAGTTGTTGATAGTACCCAGATACGTGCCCCATTGGGCAGACTTGACACTCACCAGTCCATCACTGGGTCCCTCGTAGTGATCAATAATCTTCCACGACGGGTAGAAGACATTGTACCAGTGAGGAAAGTACTGGGCACCGTATGAGTAGTAGGCAACATTGGGATCGTTCTTGGTGATTTTGTTAAACTCCTTCAGGTAGGTGGTTGTCAATTGTTCAAACCCATCAGGATTCTGAACTCCTAAAGTCTCCAGAATAGTATATAGCCGATCCACGGTCTTGTCTCCAAGTTCATCAAAGCACCAGTCTGCGAAAGACGTGCCATGATGAGGAGTGGCTATAGTGGTTAGGGAGGCTACTTTGAACGGCAGATCTTTGGCGAGGTTGTGGATCAAGTATCTGGAATCCAGGCCTCCCATACTATGAGCAATCAGGTTCACCTTGGGTTCCTCCTTGTCCTGTTGGTTCTTTTTCTCCGTGTCTTTTTTCCACGGGGCATCATGCAAAATTTGTGTGAGTGACTCGGCCTGAGCTTCAGCTCGTTGTTGGATGCCGCTCACTGGAGGCACGGCTGTGGTGATTACTGTGGCCCCTGCACCCTCCAGACTCTCTCTGATGCCTCCCCAGTACTCGTATGTTGGGAGCACGGGCAGATGGGTGTTGATTTCGTCGAATCCACAGAGTCCATGGCACAGGACCACTGGCCATTTTGGGGCGTCGTATTTTTCTCTGAGGGCGGCAAAATCGTTTTCTATGATCCGGGGTTCCGAGAGGCAACGTGGCGTTGTGTGCAGCTGCTGTCGCAACTGTGGCCCCAGACGGTGTAGTAACGACCTCTTGGCGAGCATCTTTGCCGTTGCACTGGATTTTCCGTTACTGTAGCCGAGGATGTTAGAATATAGAAGATCGAAACTTTAGTGCATGTAGCAAGCAAAGGTCGATGGGTGAAATATCGTCAGGAGTGCAACTGCAGGAAAGCGTCATTGTGGGCAAAAAGCAAGGGTGAAATCGAGACCATTTACTGGATCGAGCCATTCTCTTTCATTTTGGGCATCTTTGCTTGCTGCATGTCTCCAGCATCAAGTCGTCATAACTCACTGTCTCTTTCTAGCCAAAGTTGCAGCGATGAGATGAGTTGCAGAGTTACAGCGCAGCAGTCTATCTTTAACTCGTGAGATGAGCCTAGGCGTCGATTGCGCACACTATCAGGTGGTGTTGGTGACGTCAACGGGCTGTTTAGTGTTACGATCACACAATTGACGATCAAACAATGGGCCTCCGATCATACAATGGAACCTATGATGACCGAAGCAGTGATGTTGCACGATGATCGACTTGGCATCAATTCGGTATTTTCTCGGATGAAGGACTGTGGTAATACCGTCTGTATAGTATCTGAGGAACGAATCCTCGACGGACTCGTCGAAAAGCGAGTCCAGGCCCCACTATTTTCAGTCTACGAAACCGCTGGTTACATGACGATCGAATATTCACTCACTGTCACCTTGGCTGACTGATGTATAGTCATTCGATAAACTAAGAGTTAGGGTCTCATATGATTGACAAATAGGACGAGAGAAGAAGAACCTGTCGAGACAAAACATGATGCGACTAACGTCGTCACACGACTGGTGACTCTCTGGTGAACTCCACGGACACTGTCATAGGAAGGTGTCTAGGATATTTTAGTCTGGGCATTTTAAAATTCAACGTCAACACGTGTGTTAGGGATGAGATATACGTCAATGTCTGGTTGGACAGATATACAAAGGGAGAAAGTGTTTGTTTCGATTCGTTGGGTGACATTGTCAGCCCATTTTCTCCTTTGAAGTTGCCTTCATTCTTTTCTAGGGAGGTCTTGGTGCTTCTTCTCTCTTGTCTTCTTTACCTCACAAGCTCTTTTTACGTTCAATTTATTCACATCTAATCAGAGTCTATGACAAAGATGCACATCTGAATCAAGGCCAATAAAGGACAAAACTTGGCACGGCTCTCAGGCTTGATATGCTCAGAAATCGCGAGTGGTCAATCTCTGAACTCTCTGAACTCTCTGAACTCTCTGAACCGGAACTAACGGCTTTCTACACCATGCCATGCACCCCATGGACATGAACATGTACATGAGAAATGCGGGGATGGTGGACAAGGCAACGCAGGGTGACAAGAGCCGTCTAGATGCTATCATAGCTGCTATGGCGCTATCCTCGTCCATGATGAGGTAGCATCTTGTTGGTCTGGTGGAAAACAACCTCTGACTGGATCTTCTTTTAGAATTCGTCACCTCCAATGTTTAACTTAAGGAAGCACTGTATAGTGTTGGATACGAGAGGGACGCACGTCGAGTTGGAAAAAAAAAGGAAGAAAGGATCTACCGAGGAGTGGGTACATTAAAATGCCGGTTTGTGGCCCATTGACCAGCGGAAGGAACAGTATTCCAGGGTCGCAATAGTATTATACATGTCCTCCTGTTCTTGTCTTACTTACAAGACTTGTAGACAAGGAAACTGACTGTGAACAAGGCTGTCGAAAAAGTGTCGATCAACTAAAGTTCACGGAATCCTCACTCCTCAGTATTAGCCGCCGCTGAGTGCGAAAAGACAGTGCCGGAGATATGCACAAAAATGGATATACTGTAATAGTATCCTGGTACACGGCAGAGTAATGCAGTTGGGCGGTCCTGACAAGTGCTGTTTCTTCTCCAAGTCAGCTGTCTGCTCGACCTAACCAGAGGGTGAGGTCAGCCCCTCGATAATGCATGCAGCTCGACTTGGAACGGACAAAGTACCCTGACGGCTGCTGTCTCTTCCTGTCAAAACGGTTATGCCGGTTTGGCTTAATTCGGGCTTTATTGAAGACGGTATGGTATCACAGTACAAGTACAAGTATCATATCATAGAAAGGCTTTTAAAATTCTACACTTGCGGACATGAGCGGAAGTTGACTCCGTCCAGATGTGTTCGTGGTCGGTGTGTGTCCCCTCATGCGACCTGCCTGGCTGTTCCCCATTTGATCAGCCACTTTGCATGACCATCTGTCGTGCTGTAGCTCGCATTTGGTAGCTGTAGCGTTTGGCTGTCAGAATGATTCGGACTTATCGCACTCAGGTGTCTAACTTGGGATTTCTTTTTCAGGTCACATTCACAAACTTGTAACCATGGCATTCTGGCAAGAGTTTTCTTTCGTGCTGCACGACCTAACGCTCCGCTACCAGCACTAGCTCCAGAATATGCATTGCAAAGACGGTCTTGTTGTTTCGGCCTGGTTTTTCTTGTCTCTTCGGATATCCATGCTTTGGATCTGTCTGGGACAGGACAGGTGACGTCACCAACCCTCCGCATTAGAGTTGCCGAATCACAGGACGCAAGACTTCTAGCCAAGCAAGACTCTCTTAGGGCCCTCGGTTCGACACCCTGCTGTCACAGGGGATATTATTATCGCAGTCCGATCATCAACGTAAAACATAACAACAGGCCTGGAACGGGCTCTGTTTCAGACGTGGTTCTCTCTCAAGCCGAAAACCCCAACACACAGGTATCCCGCATGACCACACCTCCATGCCCCAAATGGTGTTCCAAGTTTTACAATAGCTATACGAACAAAACGGTCCACACTGCATACAGAGAACGGAAACCGGATCTGAGAAGAAGAGCAAAAAAAGGAGTGGCGGATGGTCTCCACTATGGCCAGAAAGCGAGAAAGCCGACGACCATGGAAAAAGGGGCCGTCTTCTCTCTAAAAGTCGTTGCTCAGATAAGGGCTTTCACCCTTTGCCATCCGCATCATTATCTCCCCAACAGCCCCGCTGTATTCCCCCGCTAGTTTAGATCTCTTTGGCCGGTCTAAGCCGTGGGAGATAGCTGTTTGCAGGTCTCGTCATTCTGTCTCTAAACTGAAAAGGGATGCTATGGAAGCTTAATCTAAATTTGGCAGAGCTTATTCCAGAACTTTAGGACAGCTCCTAAAAAAGTTACGCTTTCCTTATAGGCTTATAGGCAGCATCTTGACACGCCTATCGACACGCAAGCCCTTCTTACTCCTACCCCTAACTCTTGCAACAACCCAGCCCAGACTATCAGTAGGCGGGACTCGACCCACAAACCAGCCTGCGACAGACCCACAGCCCTCACAACCCCACACTCTCACACCCTTGTGCGTGATTACGTCATAGTATATTATCAATCTGGCACCACCACACACAACACGCAACACGACCCTCACAACCCACACGAACACACAAGACTCGTCCAGTAATATGTCCTCGCCGCCACGAAGTCGAGCCGCATCCAGATACCCGCCCATCATGCTATCTTCGTCAACCAAGGCCGGCACGCCCAAATCAGCGTCGCGGTCCACATCTCCCCGCCGAGACTCGTCCGACATTGAGCGAATCAGCAAGGAAAAGGTGCTGGTGATGCACCAGGAGGCCCAGCACATGCAGGAGTCACTAGCTGAGCTGTTTGACCGCATTGTCAAGGTCAAGGAGGAGTACGAAAAGCTCGACACGGAAAACAAGTTCCTCCAGGATTACATCGGCAACCTCATGGCCACTTCCATGTAAGATGGCTCCACAACAAGGCACAACCCAGCCGCGACACAGAAACCGACCGACACAGAACATACACAGAGACGCACACTCACGATAATAGCTGTCTCCAAGCCACCACCAACTACCACCAACTGACACAACGCCACTCGTTATGGCCCCCGCATCTATGCTGGCACTCTGCATCTAGCCGCATTGTAATTTATTTGTATAACATGATCCTGGGAAGCGTAGTGTTGTAATTGAGCCGTGGAGAAGGTGGTTTATCATCTGGACTTGCGTTGATGGCATTTTCCACTTGCTGCCTGGGTGGTCCCACGGCGAGTTTGGTCTTACACTCTGGTCTAACTCCTCTGACAAAGTTGAACTTGACAAAGGCTGCTGACAAATTGCCGAACGGCCATGATGGACTACCAATTTGGCTCAGACTTGTGGGCAAAAAGAAAAAAAAATCCTCCCTTTGGCAGTCTGTTTTCCAGGGTGAATGATGATGGACAGTGCATCTCTAACTCAACGCATGCCTAAGCCCCTACTTTCGTCATTCTATTTTTACCATCAGCATGTTTGGGAGGGAGATGGGTTATACGAGGATACATGGGGGTGGTGACGTATTGGGTGTGTTTGAAATTTACACATGGGGCTTCTTGGTCTCGCTCCTTTATTAACTTGCGCGGCAACTACAAATTCCTTGTCTCACGTCTCTCATCTCCTGTCTCACCTGGATGTGAGATTTGCAGGAGACATGAGAAGGTCAACCATCAATGTTGCTGTCGTGGGGGCAAAAGTGGGCGTAGCGATGGGAGATGGTGGGCAGTGATGGTTTAGAGCAAGCATGGTCTGATCATCGTGAATGACGCAACTCTCAATTACCTCCCATCCAACTCTGCAATTGCCCTTAGTCCGGCTTTACGTGGCCTGAGGACGACGATTCTGGCTTTTCCAGGTATAAAAAGCACCGTCCACAGCTTGTATAGCGTGTGTGAATGCCATCCTGAGATTTGCATGCCCATGGCCGTTTTGACCAGGTTAACTTTTCAGTCCTCGACCCTGACCATCATCCTACCCCCACACCCTTGTCTCACAGGGGATGCACCCGTTTGGAGGTGATGGACGCGAAAGTAGCGGCTATTTCCCTCTAGCTTCAGCGAATGTAATGTAGCGGCTAACTCCGTGTTTCTCTCGCTCTCCGCTAGATTGGCTCTCTTTGGCCCATTTTTAGCCGTTTGCCTTTTGGCGCAGGATAACATTGGGAAACTTAAGAGAGAAAGACAGTCGGTCTCCGAGGCAATAACAGCCACAGGATGAGAAAGGGGCCGAGCATGAAAAAAAGACACGGCACAACCCAAGGCGCTTTAGCCGGGGTTAACATGCCGCTCGTACTCGCATAACCAGATGCACCGCAAATCTCAACAGATCTGCACTCCCACTCTCTCGGAATTTACTTCAAAACAGAACGCACCTTCACAAGGTTAGTCCACGGCTGTGCAGGCAATGACTACATCATTAGGCAACAACAGAGGCATATTTGTAGATAGTACGCTTAGATTTTGATCTTTGCACGTATTGTCGCGACTGGCATTGGTACACGTGCAAATTTAGGTGCCCTGAACCCCTGTCATCACGTCATGAACAGCTCCACCCCAAGACATGGGACCCCTGACGCTAACTAAATAGTCAACCTCCTATAAAAACTTCCCGCCAACTTCCCGCCAGCTACAATTGTTGTAGGTTTGAATTGGAGATTGAATTTGACAGGGATGCAAGGAGAGCTCAAACATGATGCACATTCCCGCTAAACCACGCGTTTCATCGTGACTATACTCTCAAGGCTCATACATATATATCTCGTAGGGGTGCATTAGTGCTATGTACGGGTAGGTAACCCTGTCTAAAGGTCAGGCTTGTAAGACTATGCAGAAGAAGCAATCTCTCATGAAACCACACCATAGGACCGGCTCAGGCATCAGACAAGAGAGTTCGCCATTTTTAGCAATCATTCCAACGTGCTATCTTTGAGGTCATCCTGTCCAAGAATGTGAACCTCTGTGGCATGGAGTACACGATAGATTAGTGCTTAGACCGTCTTTCTGATCGGTCTTTGTCTGAACCACGTGCACGATCTGAACGTCTATCGGAATCCCGATACCGTCTATCACGCTCATCTCTGTCCCGGTCATAGTCTCTGTCCCTATCCCTTCTATCTCTGTCTGACCGTCTTGATCGGTCTGGAGACCGGTCTCTTTCTCGACCAGATCTGTGAGAGTCACGTGAGTCTCGGTGCGACCTTCTCGAGTCACGAGAGTCCCGACTGTCTCTATCGTATCTAGAGCTTCTTTCAGACCTCGAGTATGAGTCTCTGGAGTCACGATCCGAACGATCTGACCTCCTCTCAGACCCTCTATCGTCAGATCTACGGTCACGAGAATCACGATCAGACCTTCGGTCTCTATCTGACCTTCTGTCTCTGTCAGACCTTTTATCTCTGGAATAATAGGGGTCTCGATCTGACCTCTTATCTCTAGAGTCATAGTCCCGCCGTTCTCTTCCATCTCTTCCACCTCCCTGCTTTCTCTGCTGCATCTTTCGCACACTCTGGCTGAAATCAACATGAATCCGGTGATCATCAATCAGAACGCCCTCCATCTTCAAGTAGGCCCTTTCACAGTCTTCCCGTGTAGTGTATTCGATGAACCCGTACTGTAACGAGCTTCCTGTTGCTTGATCCTTGACGATCTGACACCCCGTGACCTCGCCGAACCGGGAGAAAATGAGCTCCAGATCCTCGGCCTCAGTAACAGGGTTGAGCTTGCACACAAACAAGACCGTTTCAGAAGGCTTGATCTCAGCATATGGCAAGTCACCAATGATTTCGAGAGTCAATGCTTGGGAAGTCGTTTCCGACGGAGCTGCTGGTTCTGATTTTGTGATGTTCAATCCAGCCTGCAATTCAGGTTCTTCCTTGGTACCCTCCTCAGTGGCTGCAGACTCTTCCACAGTCTCATGATCACCTTCACCACCTTCCAACCCTTCCAGAACATGGATGATCTCGATGCTGCCTCCGTCCAGACTCTCTAGCAACTCTGTGCCCTCCACAATATGGCCTAGAACATGATCCAACTTCTCTCCTATCGAGAACACGAGATCGCCTGCCTGATTCAGCGCAACAGCTCCAATTTCAGAGCTAGATTCACCGTCACGATCGCCAGAATCTCCATTTACCCCCCTCAATGTGCTCAGCACTTTGCCACTAGCTCCAAGCATGACTCCATTGAAGTCTTCATTTTCGCACAGCTCGAGGAATCGGGTGCACTCCTTCACTGCTGTAATGTCCAGATCCACAACCAGATCGCCTGTATTAGTATTTGTGTCGAATGTGCTCGTTTCTGCGCCGTACTCACCGCTGGTAGTCTCAATTAATACACTCATTGTGTGGTGTGGAGTGATGGAAATAAATATTTATGCATGCTGAACTCAACACCATCGCCATGCATCGCCGATGGAGCTTATTCTTGTATTGTGTACAGTAAGAAGCCCAAGCATCAGAACACAAGTGTGTATTAGTGAATAATATAAAAATTTGCGATAGGTTTTTCCAACCACATGGGGTTCAGTAAGCGTTAAAAAATCAACTCTTTGCTTTCGGTACCTTCCTTCTATATGACGTCCTTACTCTCCAATCAACTTTACTCGTCGTAACCGCTCGGGATTGCCTGTACTCTGGTAAAAGACGTTGGTGGCAGTCCACAGATCCATCGGTTGGATCACCTGAGCTTTGGGACCGAGTTGTGCGAGCTTTTCGACCGTTCTGGCTTCCAGCCCTTCGATCTTGAGACCACTGAAAAGGAGATTCTCGTACAATGGAAGTTGCAGATCAATGTCAAGACCTTGAACGAGCTTATAAATAATAATATGCAAAGGAACCTCGTCGTCGTCATCATGTGAGTCCGCCGAGTGTTCAAATAGCTGGTCTAATGGCGCGACCTTGCGGAACTTGACATGACTCGACATGACTCGAGAGTCATACACTGGCACTATCGTAATCTCGGAGGATGAGACGTCAATCACAAGAGCGACATCCGATCGTGCACTGAGGGTCAGACAGAGTGGAGTAGGTGAAAATGCAATTGCTGGACAACTCAGAAAACCTGGCTTTCGGGCAACATGCAAAACCCGTCCTGATTCACGAGTATGTGTATCTCGTGACTGTCTACCATCACCTGATTGTCTCGATTCACGTCCATCACGTGACGACGGAGGAATCTGTTCATATCCCGTGAATACCAGTCTCAGAACACGTTTGATGGGATAACTGAATGGGAAGACAGACTCACAGATAATGGCCTTGTGTTTGGACGAATCAAGTAGCAGGACCGACGAGAATGCATGTCGGACAATTTTGTGTAGGAAGCTGAGTAACGATCCGAGATTTGCTCCAGGCTCTTGTGTATCTCCTTCGACTTGAGTAGGCCATTGCAGAGTGTAACCGTCATATGGAACGATACTGGGGCCTCCAATCTGTCCTATGGCTCCGACAACGAGATGACTTGGCGTAAATTGGAAGATCACCGGTGCTCCGCGATTGCTGGAGCTGGTAGATGTCATTGTGTGTGTTTGCTGGTTCTGGTTGTTCTTTCGTGTTTCATTTCGTGATGTGCATGGAGATGCATGATGGTGATTTTCCAGTGCTGAACGTTGATCAGTTGGGAGTATTCAAAAAGTAATTTAGTTGGAACTTTAGTTGGTATTTCAGGGATGGTCCCAGAGAAAGAGAATGTATCGTACTGTACAAGGACTGGTAGCTACGATAGGGTCAATTGAACAGATGATTTTGCACCAAATACAGCATGTGGAGCTCTAAGTGGAAGGGGAACGGCGTTGATTCAATTGCACCAACGGCTTTCTCAGCCCTTTCCCTGCTACCTGCTTACCTGCCCCCCTGCTCCCCTGTCCCCCTATTCTGGCAGGCAATCGTTTAATTCCGTTTTCGATAAAACGATATATCGAAACCTGACCCTCGCACGAATGCGAACACTCGCTGCCTCATTCTGAATGAATGTGACCACACTTTCTGCCGCCAGGGCGGAACATGGGGTAGCGGGGTGAGTGTCTCAACTTAGACCCAATGCGGTTCCAATGTTTGTATTGAGACAATTCGAGTAAGCCAACCCCAGCGAACTTATGCATGACCAGGATAACCAAGACCTGGGTACCAGTAGCCAAGCTCCGGATTTGGGCTGCATCTAGCCATTCTCAGTGTCTTATTCTGAATCTGGTCACGAGACCATACAAGTACGAGTAGTACCTGCCCGATCCCTCAACTATTGAGTTGCCGCTTCAAAGTCTGTCGGGGCGGGTAAACAGGTCATTCTATTAATAATCGTGTCCAATGATCTTCCCATGGCGTACCTAACTGCACATGTCGTAAGATTGGTGATTGTCCCTGATGTGTACTGTTGGCATGTTTACACTCTTGCATGCCGAGTGAGACAAACAAGAGAACAAACAAACGCCCCAACGAGACGCTGTATAATGCTGCTGTTGGAAACAGGAATGCATTGTTCCAGAATAAATGCCAAGAATCCGACTCGTCTTTTACGAGATGCTAAGCGACAGCTACGTCCGACTCGTCTGACCAGACGCACCAGAGACAGACCTGTCACTGCACGATAAGAATAAACGCAATCGGTTCCGGAGGAACTCAAACCTTTAGGGTGATATACCACCCGTATTTATTGTCACTGGGGTAACCGATATCAGCGGCACTAGTGCACGGGCTTGATCTGGGCGACATTCCCCACTATCTGTCCTACCCAGTCCGGCAAGTGGTTGCAGCTGTCAAGATAGATACGACAGGTGGTTTCTAGCCTGCACTTGCGAAAACCGGACTAAGGTGGAGATGTAAGACATGGGACTACTGTAGCGCCGGAGGAGACACACAAGCGCCGTAGAACAAGACTGTAGTGTAGGCCCTTCAACTGCAATCGTATAGATTACAATGGTGGCTGCCGTGCTGAGGTGTACCCACCGGAAGTTTCAGGAGAATGGCAAATCTCTCTTTGTACGAGGACTGTGGCTTGTCTATCAAAACAGTGATTGGTGGGGCACATGGGAACGCGACACATAGCGACAGCGTTTGCAGGCTTGAAACTTTGCCACACTAAGAGTCGCAGTAGGTAGGATGGTCTCGAAGCTTCTATAGCATTCCGAGAACGGTTGTAGATGGAAGAAGGCTGCGAGAGATGATCCCTTCTGGATGCACCAGCAAGTATTCCGACAGATATGCAGCGCAGACAGGTAACAATCCACAGATCCTGCACCTCCGGGTCGGTGTTTTTCATCTCGCCAATATCCGCCCTTACATTTCAATACATGTGTCTTGAAGAGAAAGTTTCTGCACCGCTGTGTTAGCGTGAATTTTAGTCCTCTTTATCGGCTGCTCGTGTGACCCATGTTATAGACGCTAACAGCGAGGATAAGCGGATAAAACTGATAATTGTCGTGCCCTGGATGTGTGAATCGGCCGGATATGGGCTCAAAATGCGCAAAATGTATGTTTCACAGTCTCCACATTCCCCGTCTCTCACTACTCCATGTTGTCCCCACCATCCCCCAACTTCTGCCGAAATACCGAATAAACTCAGAGTATAGGCTTGCACGATAAAAAGAGAAAAATTAATATTAAATCTGTGCGCCAGTCAAATATATATAGACGCGGGAGGTGCCCCCATGCCAGACCTGCAATCGATGCAACAGACTCCTTTTCAGGCACTCAAACAACTAACATGGACCGGCGACTACGGTGCCTTTGTAGATAATCTCCAGGGGCTACGACATGGCCAGCACGGAGAAGACGGGCTAGACGCCCGTTTTATACTGATGCGCCTCATGAAGATTCTACCAGCCGAGGATCTCGTGACTCTGCGAGGCCTCTGCGACGTGGGCGACGACGATGAGGAGGCCACCTTGGCTCTATTCGAGTCCTATCTCAAGGAGAAGGACGGCAAGGCCCGGTTCTACAGACACCGGATGCTTCAAGTCATGTATAGAAAGCTGGTGGAACCTCACGGCCGACTTAACACCCACGCCTTTCTACTCGTTTACATGTCCTTTGTGCGGCTTGAAATTGAAGATCTCAAGCTGCCTGAGGAGGACAAGGCCGCTTTCTCATGTACCACGTTCCCAGAGTGCTCTATAGACCTCTGGTGCGAGCGTACCCGTATCTGGCCGATAACGTGGACCGTGCTCATCTGGGACCTCCTCGACGAGGCTCCCATGGCAGTATAGAGTCTGCTGAGGTGATTCCGCTTAACTGGGACGGAATTTGCGCGCTTTTCGACACTGAAGCTGTGTCCAGCGTGTTCCCTCTGGGTGCCACTCATCGTGCGTTTGAAGGCGACGTTCTGTCTCTCATTGACGATGATGTGACTGTTCTTTAGAACTATTATTTAAAAATTAATGATATCAATATTTAATTCGACTGTGAGTGAGTGTATTTGCTTTCACATTTTTTCAAATGTTGACAATCTCGTATGTCGTATATCGGGGATATGCGGCTCGGCCGAGAGTTTCCGTTTGTATGCGTAAAAATTGTCATATGCAATTTTTGATTACATCATTGTAATCTGCCGAACGAGCTCTACATGACAATGTTAATTATGTATCGATAGCTATCACTTAGGTCATAAAATCCTGCACAGTTGACCTGTGCTCCGGATAAAATTAACTCTTGTGACCGCGGATTATCTACAGTGAAAAATTAAATAAAAAAAAATTAAGCTTCCGGTTAGATCGCCTATTTTGTTTGTTACGGAATTAGTCATACAGAGGAAGACATAGCAACGGATCATGTGTGTAAGCACTCTCAAGCCACAGGCACAAAGGAAAACCTCACGAAGGACAATCGATAAAGTTTTTATTGTGCCTGTGAAATGTCTGCGAGAGATTTCTCAACTTTAATATTACTTTTTCCGTATACACGCATATGCACCAGGCACATCTCGCTTATGTCCGGATACTGACGGTGACAAAATTCTCGTGGGAAAATGTATATGAACGGGTGAAATAGGACCGTTTATACCCGTTCCGTGTGTTCGTTTGTATAACGAATCCCTCCAGTTGTTTTTTTCATCTCTACGCTTGATCTTCAAGCTGATCTTCGATGATCATCAGTCCTTCAACAAGTTAGTTTGAACCCTACTAAATCCGTCCCCCTGTCACACGACCAGACGAAATAATAACAACGGCACGAATCCAGGGGCCGCAGGTGGCACGTGGAGCGCACGCGAGCAGATTGCAATTGAAACGGCTTTTGTTCAGAGCCGTAGTTCCGGGTGTGAAGCTGCGCGTGTTGAGCGAGTCTATGTAGGAGCATTAGTTCCAGTAGGCTAGATGACAGACAAGTGCGTCTTACTAGAACCAATACTTGAACCAGCTATGAGTACAGAGATTGACAAGGTACCACTACAGACACATACCAGGTCACAATGCAACGCTTCAGTGTCATTTCCGCCACCGCCACTACGACTCGGACATTTATACCTTCCGCTTGCATTCCATAAAAAGTGCATACCATGGGTGTTCAAGGGCTATTGCATTAGCGTGGGGGTTTGTTGGTGTTATGAGGAATGGTCGCGTGTGCTCCACAGACGCAAATATGTCCACAGATGCAACCACGTGCCTATCTAAACACTCTCATAAGCTCTCTTCCAGCGTCACGTCTCGGACTCCGTATCTCTGCAGCGCTAACTAACTAACGACTCGTACCTTGGCTCTGACTAACAAAGCCTAACATCCCGTGAGCAAGGTTGACCCTAACCAAGCTCATAAGTCACGGGCAAGGGATAATAGGTAAACAGACAACGTTCAGGGGGAGATTGCGATTTGTGTTTGTTGCTGTTGATGTTTTAGGTGAGTTTGAGCACGTGACCTCTCACACCACCCCCCGCCCCACTCCCCATGCAACGTCTTTTTACCCCGTCCTCTCAGCCGTGTGCCGTTGGCCAATGGCGAGAGCGTAATTTCCACCGTGGCTAGAGTGGACCCTTGTGGTTACTCGGCGCAAAGTTAAGGTTCGATGCGTGGACTGCAGCATGCTAACATTGGTTGAAAGCAAAAAACCAAAGCTGCGTGCTCAAGTTGAAGATTTGAAAAAAGTAGATATATGATCTGTGACGGTCTTGTAACTTCCGACCGACGACGCGCTCGACCATGAAACCTGTCTCTGTGCTCACGCTGCTGCTGGCGGCTCTAGTGGCCGCCTCCTGGATGGCCAATACCTGGGCCCTCTTGGACGTGCAAAAGACTCTCACGCCAGCCAACCAGCACCAGGATCACATTCATGGCTGCTTGAAAAAGGTCAAGGCCATCGCACACAAACACAAGGACGACTCGTGCACTCAGTGCAAGAAGCTGGTGGAGTACGGCCACCGGGTGGCCAAGCAGCAACCGCATGTGGGCGCTGATGCCATCAAGAAGCTGTGCAAGACCTACACCGACTCCAAGCTGTGCGACAAGTACAACATGGGCGGGGAGGAGAACGAAAACGTGTTCAACATGACCTCGACCATCGTCCGGGTCTTGTCGCTCATCGATACCTCCAAGGACTCTCTGGATGCTGAGTACATTTGCGCCAACCACTTTGAAGCCTGTGATGCCCCCAAGACCCCCAAGCATGATCTGGTGAAGCTCAAGTGGTTCAAGCCCCGAAACGAAAAGGAGATTGAAAAGTACCACCGAAAACTCGCCGAGCACACCGAGAACCTGCCCCCGACTTTCAACGTGGTCCATGTCTCCGACTTCCACTTGGACCTGAGATACACCGTGGGATCCGAGGCCACTTGTAGCCAGGCAATGTGCTGCAACGTTGAAAACTTCCACAAAAAGGCTCCTCGAGACAAGTCTGCTCTTTCTGGACACGCAGTCCTGTCTCCTGCTAGAGAACAGGGAGAGTACCAGTGTGACGCTCCACGACCTCTGGTTCAATCTTCTCTGGAACACATCAACAAGACCATCAACGACATTGGAGACTTTGCCTTCTCTCTCTTCACTGGAGATATGGTGGCCCATACTGCTCCTGAACACAAGACTCTCAACTACACCCTTGAGTCTGAGCTCGCTGTGTACCAGTACATGAAGAAGAACATTGGCAACCTGCCTGTGTTTTCGTCGCTTGGAAACCACGACTCTTATCCCTTTGGACAGCTTTCTCAGGCCTCTACCCGTTACAAGACTGACGACTGGAACGCTAAGCTCGCTTCTCGGCTCTGGGAAGAGTACGACTGGGTCAACACCACCCAGGAGGAGCTGCACAACTACGCCGGCTACTCCGTGTCGCCCTACAAGGGTCTCAAGGTGATTTCGCTCAACTCCAATTACTGGTACAAGTCCAACCTGTACAACTACTGGGATATTCGAAACCCTGACACTTCTGGAATGCTGCGATTTCTGTCTGACGAGCTCAAGTCTGCCGAGAAGCACGGCCAGCGAGCCTGGATCATCGCCCACATTCCTTCTGGAGGAAACTCCAAGAACGCCGTTCCTTGGGCCGGTGAAGTCTTTGCTACCATCACCGAGAGATTCGATCACGTTGTTGCTGGTGTCTTCTTTGGACACACTCATCAGGACAAGTTCAGTGTGCAGTACCGAAAGAACCACCCCAGACGTCATAAGCATTCTTACAAGGAGAAGCACGCCATCAATGTGGCCTGGTTGGGTCCCTCTGTGACTCCCATTGACGATCTGAACCCTTCTTGGAGATACTACACCATCAACTCGTCCAACTTTGAGGTCCAGGACGCCCACACTTACTACACGGATCTCAAGAGTCTGGACTACAAGTGGCAGCACCTGTACTCGTCACGAGAGACTTACAACACCTTTGGATGGCCTGAGGAGGCTCCTCTGAACGCCACCTTCTGGCACAGAGTTGCCCATCAGATCAAGGACGATGCTGAGGTGCGACAGCTGTACACTGACCTGGAGGCTCGAAACTCGCCGTTTGAGCGAAAGTGCAACTCCCACAAGTGTATCAACAAGCAGTACTGCTACATTACCAGTTGGACCACTGAGCGATACGAAAAGTGTCTCAAGGTTCTCAAGTAATCTGTGGAGGAGAGATATTTATAGAACTCGAAAGAGCGACAGAGAGTATAATTTATTGGTTTGTGAATGATGTTGAGCAACAGTAGTGCCATAAATGAGTGAACTTGGTAAGTATAATACTGATGAGACAAAAAAGGAAGCTCCAAGAACATTGAATTGATTCTTTTGTCCAGCACATTCCAGAGTCATTATAACTTCAAAATCGTTGTTGAACTCGCGATACCAGCCATTCTATGTCAAACTGCACACTCCTAATCTTGCATGATGCAGACTCAGTCAGGAGGTGTAAGGGAATAGTGTCTACAAGATTTGGAGAGCTAATAACGAGCAGTGGAGACAACAGAAACTTGATACGGGTCCGTTGCCACGATAAAAATCCTTCAAATGCAACATTTTGGGCTTCTCTTTGTTTGTTGTTGCGTTTTAGTCATGTTCGAAGAATTTTTCAGAGTGGTCCCAATCGGGTCGTGTTGAACTCTAAATATGAAACCTGTGGTTATAGGGAAACACGAGGAGTGTCGAAAATGGCCAATATTGGAGGAATATCGAGAATTAAAAGAGTCAGATGAGTTATTGTTGCTGTATAAAACTGGTTTCCAAGATTTAACTCTCATTCTACTTCCTATCCACCAAAAAACACCCCTAGTTGCCATACTCTTGCTTAGAGCTTAAAAAATATTTTTCAATTAGACTTTTTTCACCTGAGCTTCTTTTCCAATGTCGCGTGCCACCCTATTTCAGCCATCTATATAAACCCCCTCGATGCCCTTCCTTGAACAGCAGAAGCGTCCAGTCTCTGGGTAGTCACATACACAGAAGCCAGGAGCCTTCTCGAGAGTACTCGCTAACGCGGTTCTCTCTGTGCACGCTCAGTCAACTGTCTCGGTTTGCCACCATGACATTGCTGGTGCTGTGTTCAGTCAGCAAGAGCTGTATTCCAAGAGTGATGACGTTCTTTCTATGAAAGTGCATGAGCCTTGAGATGGTCCATTGGACCCAGCCACCCGGTCAAGAGTTGAAAAATACCACCTTGGAACAAGTTACTTTTCCATGAGTCCAGTCGCGAGTTCACCCAGTGTGTCTCCGTGCCTTGTGTCAACTATTTGTTGGTCACATGTGCAGCCGCCAGGTTTGTGCCTTAGTGCCCTGACATTTTTTTTTACACCGCAAGGTGAAGCAGTAAGTGTCGTGAGCTATATGCCACGAGCCGTGCTACAGCAGTAAGTGCCTACCAGGTAGGCCATGCTAGACCAGCCAGAGCTATGAGAGCTACATGCCATGCCAGAGCCATCTGATAGATGAAGGTCGGCGAGAAATAAGTCCATCGGTGTATCCATGGCGTCTCGAGCCAGAGCAGTAAGAGCCATTGAGCCGTGCCAGCAGCCAGAGCGAGCGAGAGCCGCCAGAGCCTACCGCGCTACACGCGTGACAGTGTCGACCCAATAAAAAGGGCCCGCTGTGTGAGGATGTAAGCCGTCGAACCTGAAAAAGGTCCGGACTGAACCTCATTGTATAGTTTGGAGGATTAGGACGAACGATCCGAACCTCCGGGGATAATACATTATGGACCAAAGAGTCCCTCCCGAATTTTGTGTCTTGTAGTGGTGTTGTAGTTGTACAAGTCGGTTTCTATATGACAAGGAAGCAGTATATTTTGGTCAACAATTTCTATTCCAACAATAGATTGAACTGAAGGCTCAACTGTAAATGACTTATACATGTCACAACAACATGGTTTAGCTATCAGATGTTAGTAATATAGGCCTTGAATGGTGAGGTTGATAATGTTGGTCGTCAACTGATATTTACAGACAAGCAAAATACTCATATGATACAATACTATATGTTATAGTACAACTTGACCTGCATGGGGACCATGGAACTATGCGTGCAGGATGCAGGTACCCGTATGGTTACATTGTCTGAGACTTTACAGGTCTAGTCATTACAACAGTCGTCACTACGAGATATTGTCAACCAACAGTCACCTTACTCAAAACAACAGTAAAACATTTTTAGATATACAACAGTTAGCAATGTCAAACTGCTTACAGAAGAAGAGCACCAATGGCTCCGACCAGAGCGGCTCCGGAAAGAGTGGTGAGGGTAGCTCCGTTAGCAGAAGAGGAAGCCTTGGCGGTAGAAGTGGAGTTGGTGGTGGAGTTGCCGCCAACGGTGCCAGCACCGGCAGAGGCAGTGGAGTTGGTGGCATTAGCAGCCTTGGCCCAAGTCTGGGCAATCTTGGGCAGAATCTTGTTGCCAGAGATACCAATGGCGGTCAGATCGGGGACGGGGATGGGGAGAGTGTCGTCCATGAAGTAGCCGGGCTGAGAGGCGTTTCGGTACAGACCCTGGGTGGAGACGTTGTTGTTAGTGATCTTGAGCTCATCGGCAACAAACTGGAAGACGTTGGCGTTGACATCGTGTCGTCCGAGATGGGGGAGCTCCCAGTTGGCCTCCACGGTGGCAATGTTGGAGTAATGGTCGTAGAAGGTGTTGTCGGTGGTTCCTCGAAGGTGCTCGGGGATGGCTCCTCCAAGCAGAACGGCAAAGATGGAGTTGGGCTTGTCGTAGGTCTCGTTCTCATCAAAAGTGATGATGATGAGGTTATCCTTGAAGAAGTTGGTGTTGTTGAGCAGAGGCTTGACCCAGTTGGTCACGTACTGGCCGGAGAAGGAGATATCAGTATCGTGTCCATCGTTGGTCATGTTGGGGGTGATGAAGGCCCACTGGGGGAGGTCATTGTTCTTCACGTCCTCGTTGAACTCGGTGTAGTTCTTGATGTAGCCGAGGTTGTTGGGGTTGGAGACAACCGAGTCGTAGATGATGAGAGGGTTGTGCTTTCGGACGTAGTCAGGAGCATAGTCCGACTGTCGAGAAAAGTTCATGCCCTGGAAGCCAGTGTAGGGCTGGTGCTCCTGGTACTCTCCCCAGGAGATGTTCTTGGAGTCGAGCAGGTCGACGACGGTAGAAACGTTCTCAGGGACTCGAACAAAGGCATCATCGAAGATACCAAAGTAGTCTCCTCCAACGGAACCAACATAGTTGGGCATGGAGGGGTGAGTAAGAGCCCAGTAGTTGGTCAGAGTGATACCCTGCTTCTGGAGCTCGACAAGACCAGGCTCATCCTGGGCCTTCCACTTGTCGGTGTTCTCGAGCCACACCTGGTAGAACTTGTCAAACACCTTACCCTTGACCACGGGCTTGTCCTTGTAGGAGTTGGTGACGGCGGTCTCGGCAGCCTTGGCAATGTCAGTGGCCTTGGGGTTGATGGTGGAGAAAGAGGCGGCTCGGGTGGCCTTGGAAACAATCTCATCGTAGGCGCTGTAGTCGTTGTGGGCGGTGGTCTGGGCAGACACTCCGGCCACAATGGCAAGGAGGATAGTAGGAGCAAAGAGCATAGCGAATGTACAAGAAGATGCTTGGGGTGCGAATACGCCCTAGCGGCTGTTTATATACATGTCTCGCAAGAAAAATGGGCGCGATCCACGTGTTTCAAGACCCCACATTGGTGGACCTAGTCATAGGCACTAAGTTTGCGGATTGCCGCTCAGAGGCATGGCTAGTGTCATGACAGAGCTTGAGACTAATGTTATAGCAGCTTAGCGGTCTTGGCACTCGACTCTCTCAGCATGTCATGGCTCAATTGACTCCTTTGATTGGGTATCGCGTCTATAAGCAATGGATGTGAGACATCGAGTGAAGGCGATGAAGTATTAAGCCACGGAAGAATGAGAGTCGGTGTGTACGGCGTCCTCAGAGAGTTAAGCGGTGGCAATTAAAATACATATAAGCAGTTCTTCTATTTGGACCTTATACGACCGAGGAAGATAGACACCAGAGAGTCTGCTGCGTCGAACGTGTTGAACGTGTGAAGACGAGGATTTTTTCTTGTCTTGGATCGTGTCTATAGTCGTGTTTGTTTGACTGATTTCATTTTGGGCTGAGTCCCTCCTTATTGTCACCGAAACAAAGGGATTTCATGGCGGACTTCAGGAGCCAAAGTTTGGCTGGGGGTTTTGTACGGCTCTATTGAGTAAAGTTCGTCGTGTCCATCAAAAAGTAGAGACAGCCATCGCGGTTCTGGGTCTGGTTATTGTAGACGTTTTGCTTCGTCTTTTCTTTACATGTCATGATCATCTTGCGACTCGTCAGATTCCAAGTTTCATCTCATCTCTTGGCAGCACTTGGCTCACGGACGTCCACCACATTCCGAAAAAGTGACATATCGGGGAACCCAAACGCACACTTTAACTAGACACTAATTTGATGGTATAAATTGGACCCAAATAGTGCATGGCCAATCAGCAGGGCGTCAATGTCATGCAGCCAGTGCGGTTGTGGGAATTGTGAGCCGCTGCTGGATAATTAAGCGTTAGCCAACGCCTACAGTGCGTCTCTCATGTCTTATGATAGCACGTGCGTTTAGCCGAATTCATTCTGGTCGATTTTCGTCCAGACTCTTTCGTCATCAAGACTTGTTTCGTCGTCAGTTTGTTGTTTTTTCGTCGCCATTTCTGTCGTCGCCATAAGTTATTATGCTACAGTAGCTTCACCATCACTGCGGACAAGCCCTGGTTCAATCAACGTCATCTCTGTCGCTTTGTTTGTTCAACAATCGGCTGCACAACCAATGTATACATGATCCAGTCGCTGTAGCAACCATGATGAGACGGACAGTATCTCATTCAACGACATATCGTACTTATAGCACCCAATGGGTCTGGAAACAGATTAGATCGTGCACTATCTAGTCATAGTGCAAGTGGATCTGGCGCTAGTGGAAGAAATGCAACCAGTCAGGGACAGCCCAAATCAGCCCATTTATTGTGTTTAGTGGTATTTATACGTTGGTCTGAGAGGGTTGCACGGTGTACAGGAGTTTCTGCAGCCCCGGAGCTCAATCACCTCTTCGCGTAATATTCGTAGCACGTGTAGGGTCAAACTGTGCATCTTCGAATGATAAGAGAGGAAAAAGAAAATTTGACAGTCACTTGAGCGGTTTTGCCAAAGTAGGCTGGTTTTGGCCAAGAGGGGAAGTAGTCATATAATAAGACTCCACTGGGCGTATAGACTGTTGGTATAGGCGTTCTAGACCAATTCCGTTTGAGTAGACAAGTTGTTGTATTGTACGATACGATAGTGGCTTTTTGTATATGGTGACATCATAAGTCTGATGCTACACGAATACAATGATTTCGGAGTAATGGACGGAAGTACGAAGTACAGTAGTTGTTTTTGAACTCACTGCTCTCTGAGACAGTTTGAACTTGCAGTGGCTTGCCTGGTTTTCAATGGTTAGCTCTGTAGATGCAGACATCTAATGCGTGTGATCCTTCTGGTCCTTCTGGATCTTCTGTTAGCCTCTACAATCTCTCTAATCAATGCATCTATTATTTTACCTTCCAAATACCACTATTTAACATCCACCTTGTTGATCAAGTCTCCTCCGATTCGCTTGATCTCGTTGATAATACCGTCCTGGTCAAGAGTCACCTTGGAGCCATCGGGAATGGTGGCATACTCGAGGTTGACTCGGAACTTTCGGGGCTCCTTGGCCTCGGGAAGCCACATGCCGGCAATGACTCCGGACTCCATGGCCAAAAGGTCAGAGAAGAACAGACAAGCACCGGCGTAGGTGTTTGAGATTTCGTCGTAGAACCGTCGGACCTCGTTGCAAGAGTTGGAAACCACTCCGTCGTCGTTGGGGAAGGTTCCCTTGACAATGGCCTGCAGGTTCTTGTACTTGGAGGTCTTCTTGGGCACCTGGTCCTTTCGCAGCTTGATGGTGAAGTCGTAGGGCGCCAGAGAGGTGCTGAAGAGCGAGTCAAACTGGCCGTCGGAGTCGATCACGTGCTTGGCAGCCTTGGCCAGTCCCGTGAGACGGCCAGAGAGCATGATTCCGGCTCCCTCGTGCTTGGGCGCAGACCACAGAGCTCCGTCGTCGACCTTGGTTCGGGTGGTGGCCACGAACAGAGGCACTCGCAGAGCAGGGTCCTGGTGACGATGCTTGGCAAAGGCGGCGGTCATCTGGGCATGCACGGCGGAGTCGGTGGTGGTTCCGGTCACCTCGGAGAGATTGTCCTGGACGGCCAGTTCTCGAGAAGGATCGGGATGCACCTCCACGTCCAGCAGCAGAGGCTTCTCCTTCCAGTTCCATCGGGCCAGGAACGCAATGACTCGGTTGAAAGCGCATGAGATGCTCTGAGGAGGAACGTAGGGGGCCGAGGAAACAAAGGGCTGCAGGGCAATGAGCTCCCACAGCTCCTGGGGGAAGGCTGCGGTCATGAAATGGGCGTCCAGCCACGCCTTGACCAGACGCACGGTGGCTCCGTACAGAGGATATCGGGTGGTCATGGTGGTGATGAGTCGAGTGTGGTTAGGGGCGTCGTTGAACTGTCGGAAGGCCAGATGTCGAATAGCCGCGTTGGCATTGTCCTTGACAAAGTGCTTAACGAGCAGCTCGTCTGCCTCGGTGACAATGTGGAGTCTGAATCCGAAACCTTCGGGGGTCAGAACAAGGGCAAACGCCTGCTTGTCGTTGAATCCCACAATGACTCGGTATCCCTGGTCGGCCAGCTTCTTTCGCATGTCCAGCAAGAAGGCCAGCTTGGTCTTCTCCATGGCCTCAATCTCCTCGGGCCATCGGGACGAGCTCTCAAACTGGACGAGAGCGTCGCAGAAGAAGTCGCCGTTGAGCTCAAAGGGCAGGGCGGGCGAAATGGCGGTCGACCGAAGAGCTGCAGAGGCAGGAAGAATGTTCTTGACCACCAGAGGAAGCTCGATTCGGTTGACGGCCGCACTGAGGTTAACAAGAGCCTCGGAGATGAGCTTGGAGTGGGCGTCGGTCACCTCGGTGATCATGCTCTGGTAATCGTCGGACGACAGGTACAGATCGGCCAGACACGAGGGAGACACGTGGTTCTCAAGCACAAATCGGATGATCTGCGAAGTCACGAGTCCTCGGCCGTTCCACACGGTGGTCTCCTTGATGGAGCCGTCCACGAACCGTCGAAGCTCGGCCTTTTTGCCCCAGAAGCCTCGGAATGCCTCACAGGCCTCGGCGTCATCATTGCTAGGGCCATGAGTCACGGTTCGGTTGCTGTCTGCAGTGAAGAGAAGTCCAACAGTCACCTCACCGGTAGTGGAGGTCTCGAACTTGGCATCGATGGACCAGGCCTGGCCAGTCTCCATAGAAACAGAAACACAGGCGACTCGGTCATCCAGACCCTGCTTGAGCATAGAGTAGACGTGGTTGGCGAAAAAGTTGCCAAAGGACGCAAACTGTACCTTTCGAGCACCAGTGAAGGGATGGCCCTCAATCTCGGTGACGGGAACTCGCACAACCTCGTCGAAATACAGCTTGGGCTCGGCAATGTGTCGCAGGAACAAGAGTCCAAATCGGTCGACAGTAGTGTCGCTCAGAAGATCAAAGGACACTCGAGCCTCGTGCTTGATGAGATCGTATGCCCAGAGCTGGACCTTGGCCACAATGTTCAGGTTGGTATCCGAGTCCAGAACGCAGGGGAGACCGGTCTCGTTGTCTTCAAAGTGGGCATCGTTGCTGAGCTCCAGAGCAGAAGAGTAAGTCCAGGTCTGCTGGGTGAGGTCCTCGGTGGCCAGGAATCGCACAACTCCCTTGAAGAGCTGGTAGGACGAGTATCCGGCATGCAGCTGCTGTTTGGATCGCAGCAGAGCGGCCATGAGCATTCCAAACTCCATGGCTCCGAAACCTCCCTGGCCCACGGCTCCAGAGAAACCTCTCTGTCTGAGCCACAGGCTTCCCAGACGCCAAGCGGCGACAAAGGCAGGCACGACCTTGGCGGTCTTCTTGAGGAAACCCAGGTATCGGCTTGTGGACATGTCTGCCAGAATGGCAGTGTTGTAAAGAGGGGTGGGGGGTTCTTCTCCGTCCTTGGATCGCAGACAGTTTCGTCCGGGAGCCAGTTTCTTGGCGTCAAAGACGTCTTCCTCGACCACGGGAAGAATTCGAATGTAGAAGGGCGACTTGGGGCCGAAATCAGAGTCGCTTTTGTTGAGTCCTCGAAGCACCACCACAGGCCGAATATCGTCATCCAGAGTCTCGTAAGACACGCTGCAGTCCAGCTCCTTCTTGAGAGCGGCAGCAAGAGCCGTCAGATAGAAGGCTCGCTTGTGCAGATACCGATTGTTGAGGAAATCCTTGTCCTGAAACAGTTCTCGAGGCATGGTCACGGAAATGTCCACGGCCACACGCTCCTTACCAGGCAGTCGGTTGACGCTTCCCAGAGCAAACGAGCCGACCACGTTCACATCTGAGGGCTTGGCAAAGGCAAACTTGTACTGAGTCTTGTCACTGGGTCGGTTCCAGGGGATCTCCACCTTTTGGGAAGAAGCCCACTTGCTAGCCTTTGAAACATCAAAGGGTCCGGCCTTGGGGATCTCGGAGATGATGGAATGGACTCGATGGAGCATCTTTCCAATTCGCTTGGTGTGCTTTTCGTCCACGTCCAGCTCCTTGAGCAGCTCGTCAATCTGCATCTTGAAGATGTTACTCTTGAACAGCTCGGCAGCCTCCTTTGCAGCCTTGATTTCGGCCGCAGAAAGCTGCAATTTGGCCTTCTTTTTCGACACTCGACCGGGTTTCTCCTCGTGCTCATTGTCTGAGATCTCCTCCTCCTTGTCCGAGAACTTTTCCTCGTCTGAGTCATCAGCCTCGGAATCGTCTTCGGAATCGTCCTCTGAGTCGTCGTCCTCACTCTCCAGGTCCGCAAGAGAGGTGATTTCGGGCTTGGCCTCGGACTTGACCTTTTTGCTCTGGCTCTCGTGCTGAGAAGCCTTGGATAGAGGTCGCTTGACTCCCATGATTGTGTTGTGTAGTAAGCGTTTGAAAATAATCCATATCATGCATGAAATAATTTTTATAAGGTTCGGGTTAGGGAGTAGGTCGAAACGTGGATGGTGAACAAGAAGGAGCTATGGTGTGATAATTTCTTTGGTTTCTTGGATTATTTAGCAGGCGAGACTGTCAATATGTGATACTCTTTCAAATTTACTCTTACTGGTTTCAAATTGCTGAGTCTGGACTGTCTTTCTCCCACTCCCTCCCATCTCAACTACCTCCCAACTAACAAGTTTCACCTGTAATTAACTCTACTTAAAAACACCCCTCATTTCTCCACAAGACAATTTGGAGACAGTAGGAGAGATTTTGATTGAGTATAAACAATCCGTGAGTCCACAACCACTCATCAACTCCCTACTCACCGATCTGTCCTCATACCACCCCTTACAACTCCAATCGCGTTTTGCCACCCCAGTTTAACTTTGGACCACATCACATCACCCGCATAATACCATAATATCTGGCATCACGCCTAAACCTCTCTCCTCAACACACACTACTCTCTACCACAACCATGAAGCTACATACAGTCACGTCTCTGGGGGAGTTTGACAAGGTGCTCAAGTCGGAGCTGGTGATTGTCGATTTCTTTGCAGAGTGGTGCGGCCCTTGCAAGGTGATTTCGCCCTTTGTCGAGACCCTCCAGCCCGACTACAACCAGGTGCTGTTTGCCAAGGTGGACGTGGATCAGGGCAAGGATATCGCCGCAAAGTACACCGTGTCGTCCATGCCCACTTTTGTCTACTTCCACAAGGGCAAGGAGGTCAATCGGGTTGTTGGGGCCGACCGAGCTGGCATCACCACTGGTCTGGATCAGCTGGTCGCCCTGAACCCTGGAGCAGTCAAGACTCTTCCTGGGGCTGGCGGAGCCGACTCTGAGGAGGCTGGCTCTTCGGCAAACGCTGCTGACAACTCTGCCATTGCCGCTTTCGTGCCCAAGAACATGGAGATTCTCAACACGGGTATTGACTTCACCTCGACCGAGGCTCTCAACATTGCAAACAACGGTGACGTGCGAAACGTGCTGACCAACGGCCTATCGGGCGAGCAGGAGTTTGTGTCCGATACCGACTCGCAGATGCTGCTCAACGTGCAGCTGCAGAACAACGCCAAGATCCAGACGATTCTGCTCAAGAAGCCCGCCGTGTCGGGCGACAACCAGATCCCCTCGCATATCAAGGTGTGGGCCAACCAGCCCAACCTGTCGTTCGACGACACCCAGTCGATCGAGGCCCAGCATGATGGAGACGTGGTGTTTGACGGCGAGTGGGCCGAGATCAAGCTCAGATACGTCCGGTTCCAGAACGTGTCGACCATCTCCATGCTCATTGAGGGAGAGGACGAGGACGAGAGCACCAATTTGGATAGAGTGGTGCTCATTGGATCCAGCGGAGAGGCTCGAAGCGGAAAGCTCGAGAAGATGCAGGATTAGGGGCATAATGGTGTATGGAGTTTATAGCTGTTAATGTACCACTGGCTGTATTCGAATATCATCCACAATCACTGTACTAATGAAATCATTGCTCATCTCATCTTCTCCTATAATAAATACTATATACAATCTCTTGTCTCTTGACAAGCCAAGGGATAGAAACACATAGTCTCTACTCCCAAGTAAACCGTTCTCCTGAGGAAACGCCCTCCAGCTCTGTCTGAGAGTCGTGGGTAGGACATCCCTTACACTGACAACCGTCTCCACAGCCACACTGGCCAGGAATCGAACATGTGGGAGCGAAGTACATGTCGAAAAACTCCTCTGGTGTGAGTCTGTCTTCCGGCCCTGAGTCTGCAACAACAGGAGGCTGCACAGGTTGTTGGGGAGGCTCTCCTTTCCACATTTGCGAGAATGACGGGTCGATCTGGCCATACATGGGCGAGTTTGGGTCCTGCGCCATGAAAATTTGTGCCTCCTGGTTTTGGCCTTGGACCTGGATCTGGCTCTGAGCCATGTTCTGAGTAATTCTCTGGGGAATTCCCTGACTCTGAGGACCCTGAGGAATTCCCACTTGCTGAACCACTTGCCCAACTCCATTAACTCCATTCTGACCCTCGGACTGGACCTGAACACTATGACCAGCATAGTAAGCCGAGTTGTACATGTACGGCTGTTGCTGCTGATAATAGCTATTGTTCTGGTATCCGTTGACCTGTCGCTGAGGCTGACCCTGATAAATGGTGTTTACTCCGGGAAGAGCACTATGGTCTGGAGTGGGGACTCCAGGAGGAGTGGGTAGCACGTGACTGCCGTTCACATGCACTCCGTTTCCATTTCCATTTCCATTTCCATGAGTATGGCCCAAAAGACTCTCCTCCTCCTTCTTGACCTTGTTTCCACTGCAGCAGCCGTTTGAAGCGGGCTGTTCCTCCTTACTGCAACACGACGACTTTTGCTTGAGTCTATCAAAGTACTCTTCTGGCTCCAGGCCAGAGGCGGCACATGTGCAGTTTCCGCTGGGGTTCTCCTTGAGAAACTGGTTCACGGGGGTATCCAACACAGTCACTTTTCCATTTGAAGTGTCGATAATTTTTTTGGAATGTGCTCCGATTCGAATGACTCCCACACTCTTGTTATTTTTTTTCGCCGCAGAACTGCCGGGCTTTTTGTCCTCCTCCTTGATTCCAGCCACAGAGTGCTCGGGAACAAGCACGGCCGTCATTCCACAAGCACAGGTAGGCTCAGCAATAACTGCCAGACGATGTTGACAGGCATGGTTTGGACGTCCTCGTCTTCGAACCTGCACCAGAGGGCGGTTTGTATGGTCACAGGTGGAACTGCGATGACCGCGAATGCAGTTTAGACATGCGTACTTTTCGCCCTGGACGAGAATCATGTTGTTTGAAGCGTGTCTAAAGCCGGTGATAACTGGTCTTCTAGCACCAGTTTTCACACCATGAGCATGTTGGAGTAGAGAAATGTTATTTCAAATAAGGTTGCGCCTTTCCGAAATGCATGACAAAGGCGGAGTAATAATAGCCAGGTAGAGATCAGGCATAGATAAGGTTGGATAATACAGGAGATGAACAGTGACGGCCACCAAAAGTGCCAAGCAGCTCGTGGAGTCATTTCCGAGCGCTGGCCCGGGTATACAACCCCTTCCACACCATGTCCTACTTCCCAACCAACCCATCATCTCAACGAACCTAAATATCGATGATTTCTGCATCCGTGAGCAAATTGGGAATCACGTGACCGCCACATTTTATGCAGGTGGGCCCGCAATACGGGCAAAAGTGCAAGTACCGTGGTGCACGGTGGTGCACGGTGGTGCACGGCTGAGACGGGGAGGTCACGTGATCTCCGATGTCGGCGGTGTCACGTGATTGGATGTTGGGGCTGGCGAAGAGGAGAGGACAGGCAAGAGGAGAGGACTTGTGACGTGGTCAGGTCCTGTTCGAAGAGGGCGATCACGTGACGGCCGCATTATCGATGCGCTTGTTCCTGGCACATTGTGCTCCTGGGGTGAGTAGAGAGTAGCTTGAAAGTGTGGGGATGAGTGGTTTTAACATCTCCTTTCTGTCGTGTTTTCATAGTTTAGGCTAAGGTGATGTGGTCTTGATGACCGTTGAAATTTTGAGACTATGGTCTAAGTGCGTTGGTTTTTGGTAATTGGAAAAAACTGAATTTGGAAATAGACCATTTGGAAGAGACTATAGGCTGGTATATCCAAATCCGGTCATTCTTACCGCCCACCTTTGCTTCTCCTGTTGTCTGGTGTTGAGGAGCTCCACTTGGACATGCAAGATGGCCTCCACATGTCGAACAAGCGTCAAGCGTCAATGAGATTATGTTAACATGCATTGTTTAGCGTGGAAGCAGACAATAGCGGTTTGGAGATAGACGTGGTCCAGAGTGGATCTCTTCACAAGCGGATGAGGGGGGATCTCATGGGGTAGAGTGGGTACCACAAGTACGGTAGTTAATTAGTTATTACAATACTACTGTGGCAACCTCTGAGTCTCTCCACCTCCACCTACCTCCACCTCGGGTCGCAAATCATTATCTGCCCTTATCAACGCTATCTATACATGTCAAGCAATGGTACCTGCCTGAAACAATCTGCTTAATAGCATAAATGTGCGCTGTGCTCCTTGACAGCTCGAGTCAGCTTTTCGATTAATTACCTCCAACTCAAAAGAAACGATCCATTCCAACAATAGTCGGATACTTGTGTCTAACTGTGACCTTAAAGAGACGCCCAGCCCTGGATCAACTCTGTGTCTATTATCTCCATTGTCTGCGACACGAGGCATATATTACACACTTGTCCACGCAAGCTCGGGATGGATTAGCTATGGGCTGTTGAATTGGAATGCTTTGAAATTTCACATGGACCAGTCTGGGTGCATCTCGATTGTTCACTCCGGACACGCCGGAAAAGCCAGAAGCGATGCACACGCCGGAAACGCCAGAACCACTGGACACGCCCCATGTCTCGGCCAAGTGTCTTTGTTTCCCAAACCAGTATATTCACTGCTTCCATTGCTTTTGATGTCTCATGACAATGTGATCATTTGCTTCAGGTGTCTCAGAGTGAAATATAGACACAAAAAAGCAATCCGAACCAACAAGGAGCCGTGGAAAGTGTGTGCAAGACCAGATCGCCATGCCATTTGCTTTTGTGATACGAGACACGGCTCTACTCCAAGCGAGCGAGAAGAGCGGTGAGGAGACGAAGCCAGTCCAGACAACTAGAGTCGACAACTAGAGTTGGACTAGAGTCGCGTGACCAACCAGTAGACTAGAACGAGTGACTTGGAGTCTACAACAGACGCCCAGACACATGATCTCCACCGTTAGTGTCTCTCTACACTTTTCACTTTTCATCTCCAACTAACCCCGCTGCAGAGATTAACGCCAAACCGCAATAACAGGCCATGTTAGATCTCTCTTAACGTCTCTCGGCTATCTGTCCTCGAATCAAACACCATCATTTGCTTATTCTGTATCCCAGGTGAGTGTACATATTGGTTCTTCCGAGACCATTCACCACCATAATTCACGTAGACCACCACAGACCACAATTGAGGAATAACAGACGTCTAAATATGGCCAGTGTTCACATAAGGGGTCCAAAGTAGTCGCCTGTCGCTCACACAAACGCCTTGAGTCGGTTTATGGACGAAGATTTAACCATGAGCTGCAGTGTCAGATACGAACACTTTCAACCCTTGATTGCTGGAAAGGCAATCTAGCATACGGCTGGCACCAGGAGGCTTCATGAGGCTCGAGGAGTGTCTTGGATGGTCTCGCAATGTGCAAGGTTGGAACTCCGCAAGGGGTTATCTGATCACCATTCAGGCAATTAGGCGATTCAGGGGGATTTAGATTCAGGTGTAGTTGTATCGTAGATTGGCTGGAGGGTGATTGTAGCTAATGACATGAGTTCATGGCCAATAGTGTCGAATGTAGAGATTTCGACAGTTCAATTAAACAGCCAAAGCAACACCCTATATATGTTCCCCCCTCCCTAAATATATACTAAAAATAAGAGTTGTAATATGAGTCAAGTACAAGTCAAGTAGATCAAGTAAGCATGTACGATACTTACAGTACTACCTTGACATCATCACAGCCTACTAGGAGGAGTCATAAGTCCAGAGTCGTCGAATATTGGAAAGGAGGCCTCAATTGCAATATTTTGCACTTAAACCGCAAAAAATTACACACCACCCACCACCTGCAACAATTAGCAAATCCAACTAATTCCCAACAATTTACTTATCATTTATACTTAACAACCATGACTGAATCTAAGGTTCAGAGTTCACGTGAGTGAAAAGGGCAGATCAGACGGCGTTCTAAGAGCACCTAATAGTGTCACTATAAGTTGAACAAAACGAAAATCTGAAAAGTGCAAACACTCTAAACACGCTTGAAAACGGTTCCCACGTGTCTAAAACACGTCAAATACTACCATTGAGCGAAAAACGGACATCTTCCACCCCAACTCCCAAAGGTTACCCTACCTTTGAAAATTGAGTTTTACTGTGGGACACTGTGAAAAATGATGGCTCAAATTACAACCACCATACACCACACACATCATGTCGGATATTGAAGATAAGAAGGTGGAGAGCCTGGAGTTCGACCCCTCTCTCAAGAAGAAGAAGAAGAAGAGCAAGCCTGCATTTGTGGAGGACGATGAGGTCTCCGAGACTGCTGACAAGCTCGGTGATCTCAAGACCTCTGCCACTGACGATGTGGATGAGTTTGATTTCAAGAAGAAGAAGAAGAAGAAGAAGGCTCCCAGCACTCTGTCCGAGTTCGACGAGGAGCTTGAGAAGGCTGGTGTCGACGAGGATCTTGTTGCCTCTGGAGAGAAGGTGACCTACACCCTGGACGGCGAGAAGGAGTTCACATACCCCGAGCTTCTGAGCCGATTTTTCGACATTCTGCGGGAGAACAACCCCGAGCTGGCCGGCGACCGATCGTCCAAGTACAAGATTCCTCCTCCCCAGCTGCTGCGAGACGGAAAGAAGTCGATTTTCGCCAACATTCAGGAAATCGCCTCCAAGATGCACAGATCTCCCGAGCACGTGGCCATGTTCATTTTCGCCGAGTTGGGTACCTCTGGATCCACTGACGGAAACGATCGACTGGTCATCAAGGGTCGATTCCAGCAAAAGGGTATGGAGACTGTTCTCAGACGGTACATTGTCGACTACGTGTCTTGTGCCACCTGCAAGTCCGTTAACACTCGACTCACCAAGGAGAACCGACTCACCTTCCTGGACTGTAACTCTTGCGGTTCTCGACGATCCGTCTCGTCCATCAAGACCGGTTACTCTGCCCAGATTGGACGACGAAGAAAGGCTTAGACAACCCGTCTACACACATAGAAAAAAGGAGAATGAATGGATTATTGATATTGAACAGTCTGAGGGACTTGACGTCACGTGAGAATATTCATTGAGATTGTGTCGTGACACATCATGTGGTTGTAGAATTGTAACATTGGTTTGATGGATGGTGGCTATGCTTACAATCTTTCAAAGAACCTAACTTCCAAGTTTCAATTATAAAAGGAAGTCTCTGTTAACAGACTAATAGTCATTGTCATAATACCCAAGTAAAGATCTAAGTAATCGTACCACTACCTCATATGGTACTACCCTGCCTCCTCCACTCCATTCATTTTTTCATGTAATTACATAATGCCATTCGAGCTCATAATGAACCATGAGCTGGTGTGTTCCCCTACCTCAAACAACTATACACTCGTGCCACTCCGTCACTGGCACAGGTGGCAATGTGGCCCTTCCATATCGAGCCTTGCTTGCCAGCGGCCCACGTGACGCTGGATGCTGTGGCCGGTGAGTTGCAGGCAATCTGATCCACGGGCTCCGTGGCGCCCACAGTCCAGATCTTGACTCCCAGCGACGCGCCCACAGACGCAAACAGCTCGCCCGACACGGGGTCCACGCTGATTGACGACACGGCGCCCTTGTGGGCGTCCACCTGCCACACCAGGCGGCCTGCGAGATCAAACGCCCGGATAACGCCGTCTCTGAAACCCGCTAGCAGCGTGAGCTCCTGAGCAGAGGCCCGGGCGCCTCCCACCATGGCCAGGCACGTGACGCCGTTGTCCTCGCTGTTGTACGCGTCTTCAATCGCCTGAGTGACGAGACCGGTGCCCACGTCAATGAGATAGATGTGGGCGTTCTCGTAGCCGACCACGAGCTTGGTGCCGTCCTTGTAGAGCAGCACGGACGATGCGGACACGGGCTTGTTGGCAAACGCGTCTTCCGAGAGATCGCTGTTTTCGTCCTGGGAGGTGCGTTTGGGGCCCTCGATGGAATGGAGCATTTCGTTGGTCTTGATGCTCCAGATCTTGGTGGTGCCGTCGGTCGACGATGACACCAGCACAAAGTTGTCTTCGCTCACGTCCAGCGCCACAATGCCCTCCTTGTGTGCGTTGATGTGGAACAGCTCCGTCACCTGGTCCGACTGCCAGAAACGCACCTTTTTGTCCACGCCGGCCGAGTAGAACATGCCCGACGACTCTGACGCCACCACGGCCGTCACCGTGCCCACGTGACCCGTGTATGTGCTGTGCGACTTTGCCTCGTGCTTCTTGGCCTTCTCCAGGCTCCATCGCTTGATGAGCCCATCTTCCGCCGCCGTCAGAAGAGCCGTGGAGGACTCGAACGACGACATGTTCAGCGCGTTGTTGCCCGTGAGCTCGTGCTGCAATTTCCAGCTGGAGCTGGCGGAGGACGCATCTCCGTTTTGTGCTAGCGACACTGCTTGCGCCTGAACACCCTGTGATTGTGATTGTGTTGGGGCTGGCGCCTGTGCTTGTGCCTGTGCCGGCGTCTGGGACGTCGATAGCGTCTGTGTGGGCCGTGTAACCTGCTGAGACTGCTCCTGGACAGGAACACGTGGAACTTCTCGGGTGTCGCGGGTATCTCTCACAGCTTCACGAGCAGCAGCCTCCCTATCCTTGGCCTCAACATCCACATCGACAACATCAGGATGGAGCAGATAGGATACCTCCTCCAGACACTTTGAGAGGTACTGTCTGCCTTCGACAAGCGGAGACGTGTCCAATGGCGGCAATTTGGGCACCTTGGCGTCCTCGCTCTTGATCGCCTCCATGAGCATTTTGATTTCCTTCTCCTGGCTGGAATTGTGTGTCTTTAGTGACATGTTTTCGCCCTCCAAGCGAGCTATGCGTGCCTGTGTGTTAGCTCCATGATTCTCGTGGCATCACGTCCCCAGCCTCTTTTGGCTGCTCTCAAACTTGTCTCTCTGTGCAACTCACCCTCATTTCCGCCCTCTCCAGCTCCCACTGTATTCGGTCCTTTTCGTTCCGCTGCCACTCGCGTTGAAGGTACTTCATGACCCCTGTGTTAGTTGCTGTTGCCTAGCCGGTTTTGCCCAATCGGGCTTTTGTACTCACCCGGAAGAGTGTACTCTCCCATGGGCGGGGTGGATGATGCCATGCTGCTGATGGGATGAGGGCGAGTGTGTTTTCGTGTCGACACTACAAGGTGTCTATTGCGGTCGTACGTATCACAAGGATAGTTTGATGACCTCGCATATTACTAATGAAACTGAGTTTACGCTTGTGGGGAGCACACCCGGACGCGTGTTCGATTCTCAGCAATGCCATTTAATGGGATAATTGATTCGCGTCCGAAAGTTGCCAAAAGACGATTCAAAAGCTGAAATCCCCTTCGCTTCGAAAGGAGACATTCCAATAGAAACCTGATAAGCACTGAGCAAATACAAGGTCTATCCAAACACTTTCAGAGCAGTACGAGAGACATGTCTGAAACAACTCATCTCAGTGTGATACAACGCTGTGATTGAAATTTTGCATAGTGACAGATCTCATAGAGATGATATATCCCTCTCAAACCGCTTCCACTTGAGTAACCAAGTCATGCTAGCACCTACAGTGTTATCGCTTTCAAGAGGGAATAATTAAGAATTAATTTATCTTTTTGTTTGATTTAATTAAAAGCCTATTTAATACCTGAAACATATCTGATTCACTGACAACCACACTATCGTACAAGTCCGATGTCACTACAAGCACTCACAAAACACCAAACCTATATTACATTATTAATGGTGGCAGATACGCCACCTGTTAGCCTCTTGGATCCAGTACGAACCTCGTACAGTCCTCACACCACCTCTGTGGTTACTGGGTATTTTCCACCACCTTTCGCAGGGGCATTGCCCAGCTGCTACTTCCGCTGGCTCGCAGCATAAACTGCACCAGAATCTCCTTGGCGTTGCCACCCTGACCCTGATCGGCCAGCACTAGCGCGTGGGACGCAATGTCGCGACTCTCCTGGTCCAGACCAGGCAGCAGTTTCCGCAGCTTGACGCAGTAGTGGTCAAACTCCCTCCCGGGCAGCGCGCTCTTCTTTCCGAGTACCTTTTCCATCTGTGCCACCAGATCGGCCTCGGACACGTTGGTCTCTATGGCTTGCTCCTCGGGCTCAGCAGAAACCCGCTTGGTCTCTCCGCTGGCCTTTCGGCTCCGGGGAACGCCGATGGGGGGAGGAGGTGGCAATGATCCCGTGCTGCTGAGGTTTGTGACGGACGTGTTGGCAGACACAGAAGCCGAAGATCCTCCAAGAGAGGTCGTGGAGGTGTTGGAGCGCGAGTACAGCGGCTTGGCGAGCATGTTGAGGTCCAGATCGTTGTATCCGGCGCCCCGGTACTGGGTTTGTGACGATTCCACCACCATGTCTAGAAGTTGAGCAAAGTGATATGTAAGAGAAACTATGTAAGTGTTTATTGGATCAAGAAGGTGACGTGTTGAAACACGAGTAACCGTGCATGAGAACAACCTTAATAATTTAGTGGCGGTTATTTGGGGCGATGGAGGAAAGCTGTGAAAAATCGAATAAATTGTCAAAAAATCAGAAAGAGGTATTTTTGACATTTTGAAAATTCTGTATTCATTTTGGCGTCTCTGGATTGACCATCTGACGACATATAGGCGACTTTCACGCTCCCCATTAGCGTTCTATAGTTGGGTATAATTTGGTTGCTTATTGCGAGTTTATTTTAGCAGCGTGAAATAGTGGGAAAAAAAAAAAAAACGAAGAAAAAAAAGAAAAACAAATGTCGATAAATCGCCAGAATTTCTTTTCCACAGACATATCACGTAGAAGCCCCGAACCTTTCGTCAATCTTTGACTAGAGGGGGTCTCGATAATGAGATTGCCAGTTTCGCCCTTGTAATTACTTTTTTAGTCGCAGGCAGAAGGAACCTCCGTGAACTGGAGATGTGGATGAATAAGAGGGAGTTTTAGGGATAATTAGCTGGAAAATCAGAGAAAATCAGAGAAAATTTTTGGATAGATTGCCGCGTGGAAAAAAAAAATTAAATTAAATAAATGGGAATGTGACACAAACACCCCCGTTCAGCCCCGTGGTACTATTGGCAGTTTTATCTGAGACATGATGTGAAACCCATCAATATTGAGAGATAAGACCTTTGATTCGGATCGGAGGAATATCAAGGAGGTGGAATATGAATTTTTGGAAGGCTGGAAGACTGGAAGACTGGAAGACTTTGGAAGACTTTAGAAGAGAGATTTCCTGCTGACCTGGACCTCATAGCTGACTGCATTCTGGGCGTGGGGGGCTGAGAGGTATGACAGAAGGAGAGTGCCTGAAGGGTACGGCACCAAGTGTCAGAGTGTCAGAGCGTCAGAGTGTCAGACGTGTCGGAGTGACCTTTCCGCTGTCTTGATGCCATTTGTGTCCGTTTTCTGGCTCGAAGCAGAGTCTGCGTCTTGACAGGATGTTGAAGGTCCGGGCATATCCGATACGGGGTCCGACTAATATAGCTGATCGGTTATTTGACGTTGACTAGCACAGGCTAATGGGATGAGGTGGTTGAGAAGAGAAGGGGAAGAAGGGGAGAGAAGAAGAAGGGCGAAGAAGATGGAACATAGTAAGAAGACAAGAAGGGAAGACAACAAGGGAAGACAGTAAGAAGACAAGAAGGAAGAAGAATAAAGGAGAAAAGAATAATTAAATCCTCACTCTCAACCAGATTTTCAACTCTGCAACACCCTCTGTGCCCTGGAATCGACTCCGTATTCAATGTCATGATCTTGTTGAGCCGTATGCGAGCTGAAACCGTGGTTCCATGGGTTGGGGCAGTTGACAGGTTGACGGCTGAGGACTGATGGGTGACAATACACGGGTGACGTTGAAAGTGTCGGTGACGTGTGAAGGGTCAGAATGACACTGACGTTGCGACAACAATGAGCAAGGCTGAGTTTGACACCCGAAGCAAGTATAAAACTACAATGCGGCTCTACAAGAGATGTATCGCGGGTATACGAACACAATCAGGCCACGGAGAAGACTCGGGCCAGAGATGCATATTGAACTCCTAAAGGCTCCTCCTTCATTTCTCGAGCTCATACCAATAACAGGTTACTTTTTTTTCATAAGCATACGGAATGGATCGGGCAAGAGAAGATGGGCAAGCTAGGGAGAAAAAAGCAACGGTCAAGGAGGTAGGGCTGCTCTCTTCCAGGAGCCGTGATCCATCTCACGAGCTCTATATGGATTCTACAATTGGTTGTGATGTGAACCATGTTGGGGACCCCTGTCAAGTCAAATTGTGGGTTGACATGAGGTTGATCTTTTTGGCAGACTTGAAGAGGAGATTGAGGAGAGATTTCTGGAGTTTTGAGGGTTCCAATTGCAAACATTATCGTCTAATCTCAAGTTTTCAACTTTGTATCTATGTCTCAGGAGGAGAACCTGGCTCTATTGAGGTGTGGAGTTCAAAAAGTGAGTCCGGAGCCCCGAGAACTTCAATCTCGCCTAATGACACCCCCGTACATTCCCTTGGTCGACTCCACAAATCCAATCCCCTGCCAGTGGACGCTTACAGTTTGAATAAGCGACCGCTTGATGCCGGCAAATCTACCGCTGCCAATGATGCAGCAAGAAGCATCACGGAGTTGGCAGAGGGCAGATATCGTCCAGTCACTGTGATTTTGACAGCTCCCTGCCAAGCCCGTCGGAGCCTGACACTGACAGGACGACTTTGGGGGTGTGTATGGATGCATCTACAATGCACCCGGTCCCAGCAGCTACTGTACAAGTACATTGTAGCCGGATTACCAAGCACCTCTAAATATAGGCATTGTTTGTTTGTTTTTTTGCAGCATTGCGAGCATTTATTTTTGCGCCCTGTTTGAAGCCGACAAGACGGCTTATCGACCAATGGACATGTGTCTAGCATGTGCTTGGTGCAGGGGAGCGTCCAGACTTTTTCCTGTTTGGCCCAGAAGGGCAATGAGCGACGGTTGCAAAAGAAATGTACTAAAAAAAGCATCTCGCGATGAGAGACTAGAGTCTGAGTCTCGAGAGTGAGCGGGATATGACTCGAGTTCTGATTCTGGTTCTGGTTCTGAAGTGCAGCGTTCTACCAGGCACAGTTCCAGTACACCATTCCGGTGATAATAAATCTAGACAATCCCTTGTAAGAGAAGACATTCTGGAACCCGCCGATCCACCGGGAGCAGCGCAAGTCTCAATCACAAGCCACCAACAAAGATACGCGCTCCTCCACTCTGCGGTGAAACATGCGTGTGCTCTCGTATCGTTCTGACGCTTTGTAAAGGTTACATTCCCTGAACCACTGTGGCCATCAACCTTCTTCTCCACCCGGGAGGCCAATGTCACGAGAACCATTGCATAGCCATGAGAAGCACATCCAGTGTGCAAGCACGTATACTGTGCATGTTGGCGACCTGCGCTCCGTATATATATACGGTCGTGAGCTCACTGCACATGAGCCGTACAGGGGGGTGCATGGCTCTGTGGAGTAGACCACCTGTCAACAGCCCCCCATTATTCTGCTGGCCTCGTTGTACTAGTGGTTCCGTCAGATTAGGTTGCCGACTTACATCTGGGTTGTGAAATCTTTGCACCGCCGATCTCACCGGACCTTGGTCGGATATTGCGGATAACGCGGTGATAATATAAGGAAAAGAGGATAAAATTGGAGGAAAATGTGTAATAAATGGATGGAGGTCTATTCTGTGTGTTTTAAGACCCTTACAGACATCTCTGTAGGTCGTCGGACTTTTCACCTTGCTGGTTCCCCCTCCCCGCTCGATGACGTAGGGTGGCTCTGGTCGCCCCTGCTGCTGGGGTCCATGCAGCTTCCTAAACTGGACATGCTCCTTTTTCTCCATTTGGAGAGCTTGTGTGCATGCATAATTGCAAAGTCTATCTTTATCTCTAACCTCTTCCGCGTCATGTGCATCACAACAATCGTGATTGTCAAATTTAAGAAATCAGACCACTTTCATCTGCAAAAACGCAAAAGCGAAAAACCAGAGATACCGAAAGAAAGGGTGAAGCGAGATAAAAAGGGTGAAGCGAAAAAAAAGGGTGAATTCTTGCTCGTGTTAAGATTCATAGATCTACGGGGGTGCGAGGGGTGGGTGGGGGAGAGAGAACCCATCTCAGCCCATTTCTGGACCTCGCAGACACTCCGTTCTCCCGCGTGGAAGGATCATGCGGAGCCATGGACCCATGCATGGACTCGTGTCGCAACAATGTAGCCGTACGAGACACGTCGAGCAGCTCTGCTGGTCCAAAGACTGGCGAAAAATCGGTACAAGCCGCTTCACGCAGCCGACGCACGCATGCTCACGCACACTCAAGCATACTCAACTTCCATGCGGAACGGGAGTCGTACATACATGCAGCGTTGCACCATGGCTGGTTGACGGGAGAATATTAGGGATGCAGATTTCGTTGAGGGGGGTGTCGGACGTCCGAGAGGCCCTGACACATTGAGATTCGGCCATTGATGCACCTGGAGAGCTGGTGCTGCTCGTGTAATTGTCCCCCATGCCACCGATACTAGTGAGTCAAAGCTCGTGACAATGGATTGTCTGTCTCTCGGACTCTTTCATCTTGGTGACATTGTGGAAACTCTCGTCTGTCCCCGCACAACAATGCAAGCCCTTACTCAGGGCGACATGGCATGTGGAGAGTAGTGCAAGATAGCGTCTTTCGCGTCAGTGGTGGGTCCCGGAGCAAGAGAAAAGTGGGATTGTAGGGAATCATTGTGGACCCGGGTGGAGGAGCAGAGTGCGGGGATTGAGCACTTCCCGCGATAGGGTCGTATTTGCGTTGATTCGCACCTAGTCAAGCTTCTGATGCTCCCACGGTGGAAGCATTTCAGATGGCTTGCTGACATGGAAAAAAAGGAAATAACCTTTTCTTTTCAAAGTTCACTTTTGTGGGATTCTTTGTACGTCTAACAAGCTCTAGGCTTGGGATTAATATACTTTTAAACAGAGTTTGGAGAAGAACAATGAATTTGCAAGTCTTTGTTTGCTTAAAAATAACACTTAGCTTTGACGCTAGGGTGGATTGCGGCAAATGGAACACGGTGATAGAGTGCGAGCAGCAGCGTCGATATGTGTCTGCAGCAGCGATATCCGAGCGCGAAACCCCGCCGGGAAACGACTCCCGACGCCTGTCAGCGTCGTGCAGGTCTCCTCTCCTACACGGCCCAACCAACACTGGAGTTATGCATGTGGGCGGCATCTAGAAAAAAGCAGACTTTTGGCTGCATACACTAACCCTATTGAAGGTGTGTCAGGCACGCCAGATAATAACAAATGCAAGAACAAGGACTTTGGGACAGATTAAACAAGCCGCATGGGTCTAAGACGGGAAGCCATTCTTTGCAAAGTCAAAATTCCCCAGTCTCCAAACTAATATATATTGCTGTTCCCCATGGAGCTTGGGCAAGGTCATCTCACCTTTGTTCTTCTTCTTCTCCAAGCCCTCCCGTCTTGCTCACCCAGTCTATCGACCACGACCGTGTGACCTAGCAACCCCTCCACCCCGCGAGCATTTCCAGAATGATTGCTTCGGCCACTCCTCGACCCGAACGTTACGTCCTGTCGCCCGTCTCGCCTCATGCCAAGGTCGAAATGTCCAAAAATGACTCTGCTTCTTCCTTCTTCAAATCCGAGGTCCGTCTTCCGCCATTGCGTGCTCTGGAGGCACACACACAGCTGCCCGTGAACATTCCTCCGCTCAACTATACCCATTTCGAGCCTGCTTCTGCATCCAACTCGGTCGGAAACACTCCTAGTGCGCTTCCCGCGCCTCTTTCCATGTCCTCCACCCCCATCTCCACTCCTGCTCCTGTTGCAACCACTCCCGTTCTTCACATGCAGCAGCAGCAGCAGCAGCAGCAGCACCCGGTGCCCGTCTCTCAGCCGGTCTCTCAGCCTCCGTTTCTGCACCAGCCCATCCCGCTGCCTCCCCCTCCTCAGCATACAACCACGCCGCAGCCTTTTGGCCAGCCAGCGCCTCCTCCTGTGGCAATGACGCACCCCATGATGCCTCCCTACTACACGCCGTTTTCGGGCCAGGACTTTAAGCGAAAGACGTTTGAGTCCAAGGACACGGCGTCCCACATGTACCAGATGATCTCACAGCTGGAGACGTTTGTGCAGAACCACGGTGGCGACATGCGTAACATGGCCCAGGCAGCCTCGTCGCCCCATACTCCTCTGCCATCCATCGACGCTCTCAACGCCATGATCCTGCGGCTCAGAAGCTGCTCGGCCATCTTTGACGAGTGGAGAGACAACGTGGTGGCCATCCACCAGGCTGCAGCATCGTCCCAGGCCCCAGGAGCACAGTACCCTCCCAAGACGACGCCTCCAGCCTCGCCTCTGTTTGCCTCCTCCTCTACCAAGCGAAAGCGCAAGCGGTCTCGATCCGACGCCTCCACCACCGTGTGTCGTGGCTGCGGCACCACCGAGACACCCGAATGGAGAAAGGGACCCGAGGGAGCCAGAACGCTGTGCAACGCCTGTGGCCTGTACCACGCCAAGCTGGCCAAGCGAAAGGGCATCAACGTGGCCGGAGAGGCCATTCGGCAGAAGCGCATGCGTACTAATTTGAGCGAGTAGCGGAGACGACGCCGCAGACAGAGCAAGTCTGTCATGTATTTATTGTATAATAGCATCATCATTGAGATTGGCAGTGTTGTAGTGTTATTTGAGGGTGAGTGTACTTATGAGAGGTACTTGTAGTTGAGAATTATCAGCTGACAAGTATCAGATAGGTAAAAGTACCCTTGTACCCTTGTATCGTACAAGTACTGTACGATACTGTCATCTGACGACTTCGCTACACCTCACCGGTTGCTACGGTAGGGTACGTACTAAGGGAAGTTGATCATTTAACAGAGCGTAACACATTCAGACACTCAGCCTTTTTTGAGCTGTTTTCGCTTCCTCTTGAAGATTTCTCAGTGTCATGTTTGGAACTCTCGAGGAACAACTCAAGGTTTGATATTGGAATTTTGTCTTTAAATGGGAAAATATAAAAAATAGAAGAAAAAAACACTGTGAACGAGAAAAGGACTGATTCAACCTCTCTTGTGGAAAAATGTGAACCAAACTACGAGTTTTTGAGATTTTATTTTGCATTTCTTTATATTTTTAAGTACTTATACTTCTACACTGGTACCATTAGGACATACAAGTATCTGCTAACAGACTCTACTCTAGAATGAACATCTACAAGATCAGAGAGTAGAATGTCACATAATGCTGAATCAAGGGCAATGTGGCAGGAGGAATATGGAGGAGGAAGAGAGTGAAGTTGATGTTTGTTGATGACTAGTACCTTGTGACACATGGTTTTTCTGTAAACAGTTTTTTTACCGTCACATGATTTCTCGTCTTTTGTCTGGACTTGATTTTTAGTATTACCAGTTGACTTACATTCAATGTTGGAATTTTGCTTACTAATGTTATAATGAATTGAATTGTATGAGAAAAAAAAGAACATGAATTACGACCCATTCGATTGCTCTGTAATACACACATCTCCAACAACCATGTATATTGGGTTCAATGCACCCTGACAATCATATATCACAATGGGTCCTGTCTACACCACCTCCTTTTCTCCCCACAAGCTCTACTCTTCACGTGCATGTCTAATAATAATTTTCCTACTTGGACTCCTCAGCGGCAGCGGCGGCAGCAGCCTTGGCCTGGGCCTGAGCCTCGGCTCGCTCAGCCTTGATCTTGTCCATGGCCCGGACTCGTCGCTGGAAATCGGCCACCTGACACATCTCGTACTCGTGTCGCTCGTGACCACAAGCCCAGGGCATGTAGTGGTTCTTCTTTCGGCACTCGTTGAGAGGCACAAGAAGAGCTGCGCACCGATCTCGGTATTGCAGAAGAATCTTGTGCTTCTTCATATCCTCCTGGGAGACTGGGTTAGTATTGTCTGGGCTGTTTTTGAACAGACATTGAGAACACGACAGAAGACATGAAATGCTCTGTATAGCTCTTGACGTGTGATACCTTGAGATCTGACCTGATCACCCATCACCCATGATAGTATCAGCACACCTCGAACCACGACAACCATGTCACCACAAGCTCAACGTGACCAAGCTCAAGGTCACCAGCTCAATGTGACCAACTCTCGTCACCAAGCCATGTCACCAGCTCACGTCACCAGCTCTCGTCACCAAACTCATGTCACAAAGCTCATGTCCAACCTATGTCTCTCTAGACATTCAAGGGTATCCTCGGTCATCAACCAACATGTCTGAATCGCGTCGATCTCATCTGTACCACCCGTCCTTGGAGTTGTTCATCACACTTGTACTTTAGTCTGTCGTTCACCACACTTGGTTCAGTCTGTCGTTCATCACACTGGTGCTTCTGTCTTGTCGTTCATGATGCTGCGTAGAGAGACGATTTTTGACACAAAGTTCAACCACCGTCTCTTCAGACCGCCAGCATTCCACATCACCTTGATACTCACGAAGAGGAGGGAATTCAGCCATTTTGTATGTGTCGTTATGTGCTATTGGAGCTCTGTTCTGTAGGGAGAATCTATGTGGAGGTTTAGGGTTTGTGCTCGAATCGTCCAATCAGACTGCACATAAGGGTAATCAGGCAGATTGAGATGATCAGGAGGACTGAGACCGAAAAGGAACATGTGAGGGTATTTGCACTGGATAAATATTCGACATCCACAAATTTCACCTGGAATTGTCACAGGTTATGACCATTTACAGATTATGACCATATGACAGATTATGAGTTACCCTATTTCGGGTTGTTGAGGGTACAGTAGAGTTTTAGAGAGCAGAATGGTGCAATAAGTTCTCTTCTGAAGGAGATTGTTGTTGAAAAAGCGCAATTTTCAAGTTACAGGTCTGAAACTCTGTCCAGGTCATCGAGACACAGTCTTTGCACTGTTCCAAATCCAAACCAATCCAACGAGAATTGAGCCCAGTTGCAGAAATGGGCCCATGAGCACAGATTATGACTTGTCTCAGCGTGGGTCCTCCCATGCACACACGGTGAGACACTGTGCAGTTGGGAGTGCCTGATTTGGTGTGCTTAGCCGAGAAGACGTTGACGGGAGCACCCACTTTGACATCATGTACGAGCAAGGTGACAACAATAGGGCTAGGGTCCCACTGCGATTTAATTTCGAGACACTAAAACGTGTATTATGTGAGTGATGCTTTTGTGTGCTCGTACTGGCGCATTAGTGGGCAGGGGCTGTTGCACTTTGGTTGTTTGGGTGAGACATTTGAGAATGTGCGTGGGATTCATGCGTATGAATTTTGTGGGACCGAGATTTCGAGCTAGGGGTTCCCGGAGCGCAAATATTTGCGTCTGTGGGTGGAGATTGATCATGGGGCATCCACGTGAAAAACAGCCGAGCTCGGGGGTACCCTCCTTTTCTGTTTTTCAGCTCCTTTTCGATGGATCTCGATCGACGCCTGGAGGAGATCTGCACGTCAATCTGCAACTGGGGTGCACACAATTAGAGCTTTGTGTGGATCGAAATTAATTTCTAGGGTGGCGCGCAGGACAATGGAGTGACCTCGGTGTACGATCCAACAATAGAAGCTTGCAACCTTGAGTTGCGGGTGGGGAACTGTATATCGCGAGCGTGGATTTCACAACTCTGAGACCGCAGACACAGGAGCTAAAAGACGCTAAAGCCTGACTAGAGCTCTTTCTCCAACATTACGGCCGGATAGACAGCTTAGAGGGGCGAGATATGGGTTTAGGGGGGAGTTGGAGGTGGATTAGGGGTGTCAAGCGTATTTGGGTGTGCATTAGACCCCGATCTTTCTGACAAGGAGCTGCGTGTGTCCACCCTCTCACAACCGGCATTGACGCATATATCTACGTCGCATTGCTGGATCGACTAATTAGCGTCCTTTCGACATGTGCATCTGGATCTGGATCACCAGGATAGGAAACAGGCCATTTTCTTGGTTTTGGTGGGCCCTGCGTGCCTCCAGCCTGCCGTATTCCGTGGGCCTGGTCGGCGTGACCAGACTCATGGGGACACGACGTGCACCCAAAAAAACAAGCCCCCCCCATAAACCCATTGTATGCAAAGATGGTGGTGACATGTCTAGGTTTGACAGGACAATGAGGTATTTATCCAGATGCACCGATGTACGGTTAGAATTTCCCTTGTGTATAGAGTTAAGATATGTCATGCCACACAAAGACGTGATTGTATGTGAGACATTCCCAATTTGGCGCTGGTAATATCTCGTCTTGACAAAGACCGTAAAAAATGGTAAAAGCGACGTCTCGACGAAAGAGACAAAGAAACGTAAATGGCCGTGAATGTTATTGTTCGAAACGCTACTGTTCCCACACCCAGTCTAGTCCAGGGGCCAGCTGATGCGCTAGCACTCTTCATCAGGCTGGGTGGTGGGGAAAAGATGACCCTTACCTGCTCGTATCATAGACACGGCATCTACGTGAATCGGGTCATGCACAGCTGCAAAGAAGAGAATTGCATACATGGAAGGGGGGAAAGGAGATTGCGGGTCACCAAAGTGCACAGCA